>JAYJMB010007084.1:0-10508 GCA_036873735.1 Pouteria campechiana
GATGATCCTAAAAAAATCGCTGTCAGGTACATCCTCCTCTTACACGTCCAATAAACCTTCTCCACTTCATAAATTAGTGTCGCAAACGTTAGGGTGTAGAGTATATACCTTCCGCTTACAATCAGCACCTTAGCATCGGCATGCGAGACTGGCAACAACGATTTCGTCAACATCAGTTTCCTTGTCGTCTTCGGCAACAGCCAGACTCCCTTGCTCAACTTAGCTGGCCACTGCTAAACAGCAAGCTTCAGCTGCTCCTCCCTCTCCGCCGAAATCAAAACCTGCCAGAGCCTCGGCATCAAAGTATTCCTCTCCCTCCGCGGTGCAGCCGGGAACTACATCCTCGTCTCCGTCAACGATTTCCTGGAGGTGGGGGAGTATCTGTGGAACAATTTCCTTGGTGGGAGCTCTTCCACCCGTCCCTTCGGTGACACCGTGATCGACGGCATCGACTTCAACATCGAAGGAGGCGGCATCCTCCACTGGGACGTGCTGGCGGAGTACCTGGCCAACAAGAGCCAGTTGGAGAAGAGAGTCTACCTATCGGCGGCGCCTCAGTGACCCTATCCTGACGCGTGGATGGGGATTGCGCTCAACACCGGACTCTTCGGCTATGTTTGTGTGCAGTTTTACAACAACCCATGGAATTCCTGGATAGTGGACGTTGGCGGTGCGTGCGAGGGAGTTCTTGTAACACCCCCAACTCTAGCCAATGTGAAGTATTGTCCGCTTTGGGCCCACTAGATCCCGCTAGCACACAGCTCGCACGGTTTTGCCTATTTTAGGCCTACTCTTCTGGCCCAAAAGGCGCCTCACAATGACTTGGGTATTCCCAGGATCTCTTTCACCACACATTCATTGTAACCTATCCACATCTGGTCACATGGCAGTGACCAGAAAGTGTCTCTGATACCATTTGTAACACCCCCAACTCTAGCCAATGTGAAGTATTGTCCTCTTTGGGCTCACTAGATCTTGTTAGCACGCAGAGCCCGCACGGTTTTGCCCATTTTAAGCCTACTCTTCTGGCCTAAAAGGCGCCTCAGTTGGTATTAGAGTTGGTTTCGAAACCAATATGACTTGAGATCAGGGGTTCGAATGTGAACTATAGCAAGTCATTGTGAGGTGCCTTTTGGACTAGAAGAGTAGGCCTAAAATGGGCAAAACCGTGCGGGCTCTGCGTGCTAGCGGGATCTTGTGGGCCCAAAGTGGACAATACTTCACATTGGCTAGAGTTGGGGGTGTTACAACTCTATTCCACTCTTCTAAGAATACTCTTCTCTTAGTGTCTTGGGTTCTACTTTCTCTAATAGTAGAAATACAATCAATGCACCCTGCACTCTTTTAGATTCCAGCTCTATGGGGCGTGGCTATATGCTCCCAGCACTCTTCTGGATTCTAGCTCTAGGAGGTGTAATTATAGTGCTCTCAGTATTCTTCTTAATTCTAGTTCTAGGGGGCGTAAACACAATGATCCTAGCACTCTTTTAGATTTCAGCTCTAAAGGGTGTAAACAAATAGCTTTTGTCTACACCTGGACAATCACAGCTCTTCTTGAGTCTAGCCTCAACTACTAGCTCAAAGAAATTACAATGAATATCGAAAGTTAAAGCACTTATACAAACACTTCACAGTAAGTACAAGGGAAGAATTCTGAAGATTAAATGCATAAGCAAATGATCTTCCCAAAAGGTGGTTGGGAGCCTTCAAAGAAAGTTGAGAAAAGTTTTGAATGCAAAGGTCATGACTCTTGAAAGATATAGAAGGTTTTGGCTTAGTTCAATAAATGCTTTCAAGAAGGGATTGAACATTTTTCTCAATTGTTCTGCTTGTCTTCTTAAGGCAACGATGTTGCATTTATAACTGCTTTGAATTCTAGTTGTTAGTGGTAGGTGAACTCTATTAATGATAGAAGACTGTTCTTGTTAACACATTTGAATTCTGATTAATTCTCCTCTGTTGAAATGCTTACAACACTGACTTTGGAGAAGATGATTTCCTATTTCTTAATAAGTATTGGTTGAAGAGTTTCTGCAATGGCTGATTCTTTCATCAATTCGAAAAGAGCATCATTAATGTTGGATGAAGTTCAATGATTCAGTTTGTCCATTGCTCATCTTTGCTTGTGATAAACAAAGTATCTATCTACTGTGCATCAGACAAAGTTCCTTCATCTTCTAGTTTGTCCATGATAAGCAACAGACGAATCTAGTTAGCATGGATGAGTTATCTTTAGAGCACTTCATCTATTTGATTGACTGTTGTAAATAACAAACAAATTGTAGAAGCACAGAAAAACTATCTTTCCAACAATTCATCTATTGGATTTTCTGTTGTAAGTAATAGACAAATTATAGAAGTGCAAACGAATTATCCTTCCAATAGTTTGTCTGCAGGCTTGTCTATTGTAAGTGGCAGACGAATTGTAGAGGCATAGATGAACTCTATTACTCTGTATTAGTCTATTTTAACAAATGATCATTTGCTTGGTAAGCTATTTGACTGTGGCTCACTTTTGACAAATGAAGACTGTTGTATGTTCGTTCCTTTGCATTCATCAAAGATAATCTTCCCTTTGACAGATGAACAATGACTTGGTTGATTCTTTCTAATTTGAGCTTTGACCGTAGCGGTACTTTGTCTATTGCTTTTATACTCACCCAAGCTATTTGTCTCTTTAGTCAAATAGATTGGTGCCTTGGAATAACTCTTGATTTTTCTTTTTGTTCTTTTGTCCATGAGGCCTACAACTTGATTCTACATGCTAAATGCTTAGTAATAACCATTAGTACATAATCTTTAATTAAGTTTTTTTATCATCAAAACTATGCATTTATACTAACATATTCATCCCATACTATGGCTAGACTCACGCAATATACATAAGTGATTCAAATGCACTACACAAAGATTCACACAAAAGCAGAATACAAAGTTTATAGTGGTTTGACACTCTTTACCTACTCCACTCTCCAAGCCATAATCACAGACTTTGATTCCACTAGTCAACTTAATCCCAAAGTTACTATGGTATAGTACTCTGTTCTCTAGACTTACACTTTCAGGTGACAATATAGATGAATCACTTTCACACCATGTAACGATTCAAATATCTCTTAGTTTACAACCCAAACAAAGTTACAACCAGCACAATAAAGAAGATAATAAAAAGAAGGTTACAACAAATTCAAATCTCAGATGACTTTAGTACTTCAATTAGTCTCAGATTATCCAACTTCATTCACCTACAAAACAGATGTTAGAATTTCTTATTATCTTGAATTTTATACTTTCTCTAATCACACAACAAGATCTCACTCTATTTTTCAGTCTCTCTTTCTTCAACAAATCTCCCATTAATATAGATGTTCAACTACTGCGAGATAATCTCTTGAAGGATGTTGAAGAAAAAGTCAAATAGCTTCAAAACCGGATCTTTGTAACTCCCAGCAATGGTAGCAAAACTTTCAATGTTTTACCTAAAAACCATTGACGTTTTCCTTCATAAAGAAATTATTGAAGTTTAACTTCACTAAATTTCTCCCTGACTACAAAGCCTTCAAGGTTCTGACTAAGTAAAAACTTCATTCGATTTGCATCTGTCAAGGTTTTACTTCACCAAATGTGTTGCTGACTTCAAATCCGTCAAGGTTTCTAACCACAAAACATTGACAAATTTGTTGGTCTCGTTCAGAAGGTAACTCAAGAGGGGGGGTGGAATTGCGTCTTTAAAATTTTTGGCCAAATAATGATTAAAGTACAAAGATAAAGAAAAGACTGATAACATAATGCACTTAAACTGATATTTTTATAGTGGTTCGGCCTTTAGTGGTTCGGCCTTTCACTTAGGTTCCTACTCCACTTCTTTGAGTTAGCCTTTTCTGCTAAACTCATGTTCCACTAACACCTTCTTAGATTAGTATCCTCCTGATCAAATAAATACACTTGTTGGTTTCCAAGCTCACCAATCAACCTATATAAATCCTAAGCAAGTATCCTACTTGCTTTTACAACATAGAGGCAAGTCCTCGACTTGTAAAAATAAGTAGAAATAAATATGGAAAAGTATTAATGCCTCTAGCATACTAATTTTGTACGAAGTTTAGAAGTAATAAACATAGTTATTATCACAATAAAGTAGTAAGATTCAATCTCCAGAAGTAGTTGAATAGATGGCTTTGAATGCTTCTTTGAATGAATTGTAGTGGAGTTAAAATCATGGAAGAAAAGCTTAAAGACTTAGTAAATGCTCTTTTTGTTTCTCAGAATGATCTCCTTGATTTCTTCATTCTTACCTCCTTGATTTCTTCATTCTTAGTTAACTTCTTTTATATTAAAACCTCTGACTTTTTCTACTTTGGTAGATGATAATCATTAAATACAGAGAAACATTTGAATTTATAACCGTTGTACTTTTCAGTGAGGTTTTGGAGTCTATGAATCAGCATCAAATCCTCCAAGCTTTTAAGTGGTATGAACTTTCTCACACAACTTACTTTCCGTCGTCTCTTTGAATTCACTAAAGATATGTTTTGGAGGCTCCAAAGTGGTGCAATAACAACAACTTGTGTCGGGTTTGTAGGATTTGACTCCGAAGGAGTTCATTGACTCCAAAGAGCTTAACTTATAACTCCAAAGGAACTAACTCTAAACTTCAAAGTACTTCTATGTCTCTGAAATGCTTTACTTGAATCCAAAGGACTTGTCTTCTAACTCCAATGAGTCATATTCACTAAAAAGTGTCTAGTTAACTCTGAAGACATTCAACATTATCTCCAAAGCACCTTGTCTTAACTTCGAGGTTTGTGAGTCTGTGACTCCGAAATGCTTTAATTGACTCCAAAGTTTCTGAGCTCGTGACTCCGAAGAAATTCAATTAACACTGAAGGTTATAAGCTTATAACTCAAAATTAATTTAATCACTCTGAAGTTATTTTTCTATCTCCGATGGCTCCAAAATGCTTATCTTGACTCTGAGGCATTTTTGTTGAATCTGAAGCTTGTGACTTCATGACTCTGAAGATATTTCCCTCTTTCTCCGAAATGTTTCATTAGCGCTGAAGGGTTATCTTCTTATCATCAAAGTGTTTGAGCAACTCTGAAGGGATGAAATTTTAAACCCAAAGTTGACTCCAAAGTTCCCTTAGCAACTCTAAACTTCTATTTTCTTCTTTTAAGTATATATGTAATTTATATACTTAATTTTCTTGAATATTTACTTGGTTTCTTCCTTTAAGCATCATGAAGTTTATTCTCATTGATTACATTGAAAATATTTCTATAAATACTTGAGAATAAATTATTAGTACTTTAATTTTTTACTTATGTCTTTGCTCATCATCAAAGCATACTTGGCTAAGAATGTTCATCATTAAAATCAAGCTAGATAATGGTGTATGTTTAACAGGATTTCTCTATCTGACATTTTCCTTCCTTAACCTATTTTCAAAACTTGTTTACATTCATTCTATCATATTCAAGCAACCTAGTTACATGCATTGCATTTCATTCACACAAATCAATTACATTTACATCAATTCACTCTACATCAAATGTGTATCATCATCAAACCACATTGCAAAACTTATTCCATTCATGTTTGTTCATCATCAAAATAGGAACAGGAGTTAAACAAAAGGAAGATTAACACATCTAAAAAGGTGGACGTTTAGCAAGAGACAAGGGTAGCAAAGAGTGAAGATAGAAAGGCTACCTGGAGAAGCTTATTCTTTGACTTTTTTTAGTTTTTTTTAATTATTTAATTCCATGTTTATTCATTATCTATGTTGAGCATTTAATCCAAGTTTAATGCTTGAGAAAGAGTATTGATCCTTTCTTCTTGATTTGTGATTCAATTTGAGGCTGAGAAGCGATAATTGAATTAAACCATGATTAAATACCATAAGATTGTCATGATGATAGAGATATCCATGAGGCTTATGTAACACTATGAATTTCTTGTTCTTAATGCATCTTGGTTACTTCAAAATTTTCATAGAGATGTAGAAAATTTGCTAAATGGGATAGATTGTTATGACTTGAGAAGAATAACAATTAAAAAGGAGAAATTCATTATCAACATAGGAATAAATATTAATTGATTAAAAAGGGTGAAACTAAATATGATTAATCTAGTGAACTCATAAACCCTTAGATGTCTTGACCACTGGTTTTCTATCTATTCAAATTTTGCACCATGCTAGAACTCCATTAGTTTAGATTTCTTTTACATCTTTTCATCACATTTTGTTCTTCAAATAAAATTTAGAGTTAAAGTAATTTGGTACTTGTTAAGCTGAAGTCTTTGTGGGAATGATCTCTTATTCACACTTTATTACTTGTTGGCAACATGTGCACTTGCGTGAAGGAAAATCCACAAGAAAATCTATAACCTAATATCTATGATTATGCCTTACTATCCCAAGGTATAAGTTAAGCCTATTTGAGAAAATTCACAGTTTAAGATCTTAAATAATTATTCTATTCCTAGTCAGATCTTCTATAATCATTAATTATGGCTTAACATTTATATATGCAAAGCCTTTAAATTCTTCAGCCCCTAAATTCTTTTTAATTATGACAAAAGGGGGGAGAGAAATAAGGAGAAACAAGGGGGAGAGAGAGAGAGAGAGAGCTAAAACAACTATGAGAAGAGAAAGTGAGATCAATGACTAAGATAGATAGGGGGAGATTGCATAATCATTATCTTTCTGAAATGGTATATCTTAAATTCTTAAGTATTGTCATCATAAAAAAAAGGGAGATTATTGTTAGCATTACATTATGATTTTGATGATAACAAAACTTATATTAAATTAAAAAACCTATATGCTTAAATTTCTAATGATCATAAATCAATAACAATTAAAACAAGCATACAGTCTTCATTTCATGGTGCACACACAATAAATGTTAGTTAACCTTTACTACATAAGCTTCCTAAAATAAATACTATACACTATAATAAATTAAACTTTCATATTATGCACTTAATGAAAATGTATATTATCCTTGTCTTAAAAAATGATACAATCACATGAGGATAAAATACATTATGATATAACATATATGAAAGCTATCAACGTAGCAAGTGTATAAATGTTCAGGTGCAGGATAATGATCGTCTGCAACAAATTACATGCTATGTTTCAAAAGAGCTGAACTGATGAGAATTGTGGAAGAAGAAGAAAACAGAAGGTTTGGAGGCAAGCAACAAAAAGGTTGCAGTTATCTAAGAGAAGCTTCCACGAACAAAAGTATAGGAGAAAAATAAGGCTTCAAAGATGTGCTACAACGGGCTTGCATTGTCTGTCAACCTCAACAAAAACATCAACAGATAAATGCAAAAGAAGAAGACAAAGAAGAAGCCATGATCAGTGAGCTTAAGTTATGATCTGTTTATATCGGATCAATATGTCCAAATATGTCCAAGATACAAGCATAAGGATGAAGAAGCAACTCAACAGCTTGGCAAACATAGGAATTGAAGATAAGGCCATGGTCGAAGAAGCATAATTTTGGTTGAAAAATTTGAACCATCTACATTTATAAGACAAAGCCTATCTGAGATAAAGAAATAAGAAAAATTTCCATCAAAATACTCAGATAGAGGAAGAGAGAAGAATTGTCACCTAGATAACAATACAAGAAATGAGAAGACTAGAATTGTCTGAGGATAGAATGGCAATACAAATATAGAAGGGAGTGCAACTTCAACTGAGCCAAGATAGACAGATCAAGATTGAAGAATCAAGGAAGTTGCTAGAATAAACCCCTTTTATTGATCGAAGTATGCAGAAAAGCTAAAGAACTTTGTCTCATCTTCGGATCAAAAGGTCATTTGTCACAACAGACAAAGTTCAGCCAAATAGAAGATGAAGTAATTGTTGTACAGTGAGCATAGATAAAGTTGAATGGATAAAGAGCTACTTGGATCGAAATGGGCTACAATAGACAAAGGCACAATCGTCTATAACTTATAACAAACATATGCTATGTGGAAAGTACTCTATCCAAGACAAGACATAACACTCCTTGTCTATTACTTTCATCGGACGAACACCACACTTCATCTGTTCAAGCAAAACTAAAGCTTTGTCGAGCACAATCTACAGATAATGAGAAATAGAAGAAGAAGATCGACTTTGTCTGTTAGTGCATGACTAAGCAAGCTTCGCCTGTCACCTCCAATAGATGATGAAGAATAAAGGAAGCATATCTTGCTTTGTTTGTTCATATTAAAGGATCTATTTGTTAATCGATCAACTCATCTTCATCAGCACCCTTCAAGATAATCTATTATCTTCAACAGACAAAGCAAATACACGAAGGATTGATCAAAAAACAAATATTCTAGAGAAATTATGATAGTCAAAGGAAGTGTTTATTTATCAGTCAGTGCAACCTCATCTGCGCAAAAGTTCGTTTGTTATCTGTGACAGACAAATTCGTTCATATGGAAGTACAACTGACAGACAAATCATAGAAGAAATCATCTATAATTTATAGTAGACAAATGCAGATAGAGAGAGGTTGTTAATTATCAAAGGAATATTGATTTATGTAACTATGTATACAAATGGTATCTGCACACAAGCCAACTTCGTGTAGACTCATACCAGTCACCATTCCTGGCAATATGCGGCACTACAAAGATTTTCAATACTATGATGAGTTAAATGAGGAACATGTTTACCATAGCTCATCCTCCTCTCTGATTGGTGTAGTAGCAACTCAAGACAAAACAAAAAGACCTGGACTACAATGGTGGAAAATTCAAACCGTCTTATTCATTCAATGCTGCTCTCATTTCTGCATTGATCGGCTCCCATCTTCTCCAATGGTCAAGATTCTGAAGAAGCTATATAAGGAGAATAAGCAGAACGATTCAGTGGTGGTGAAGGAACCTATTTCAAATGTGCTCAAACTAACACAAATCCTTTCACCCATGGCCAAGCTTAAATGGTCTATCTTTCATGAGCTTAAATCTGGTTATCTTTATGGCTATTACTTTTACATTTTGGGAAGATCCTTTTATTGTAAGAGCTGAGAAAGAGATCATGGCTTCCCCTATGCTTAAATGTTTAATATTTTTCTGATTAATCTGAAAACTAGAGAGTTTGTGGTAAACTCAATAAACCACATTGTATTGAGTTGATGGTGATCTCTGAAAAATTATCAAGTTTCTTGGTAAGCTTTGAAACCAGTGAGTTGGTAGTAAACTTGGCAAAACTACCTAGTTTGCCTGTATTCTTTGAAACGGGTGAGTTTCCTGGTGAACTTGTAAAACCAGAAGAAGTGTTGGGGATACTTGTGTATGCCTCCTGGAGCTGGAATCTGGAAGAAGTGTCAAGGACACTTATGTATTCCATTATATGGGGTATAGTGGAACCCAAGGCATAATAAGTTAGTATCCTTGGAAGAGTGGATGTAGGGACAAGGTCCAGAACTACTATAAAATCCATCTTATCTATATGTGTGTGTGTATTTGTTTATTTGCTTTATTCTTCACACATCATTTTATTCATGCCACTTCACACACAAGCACGAAAAGAGGAAAATGATCCATCAAGGGTTATGCAATGAATTTTTATTTACCCAATTCACCACTCCCCTCTTGGGTTAAGCTATCCTACGAGACCCTACAATTGTTAGCTCTATCCACCTAGTTTTGATGATAATGAACTTGACTAATGAACCTAATGAAAGTTTATGAAGATCTCAAAGGGAAGAAATAGCCTCAAAATAGAAGGTATGAAGATTCCAAAACAAAAAGCTAATATATTTTAGAAAGTGATTCAAAAGGAGAAGAAGCTTGCTTCAAATGTTCTAGAGTCACATCTAGAGGATTCAGAGGAGGCATTTTGAATTCAAAGGAAAGCTTTAAAGGCGACACTAAAAACTTCAAAGGAAGCTTTAGAGGTTTTAGAAAAAGTTTTCAAATTGTTGTGTCCCAAGTTTCAGAAGTAAAATTTAGAAGATTCAAAACTTAAATGCCAAAGCTTCAAAGGGAGCCTTCAAGGCTTTAGATGAGTTAAAAAACCTTCTGCAAATCTAAATATAGCAAGATCAGAAGTTCAAAATATGTGAAAGTGAAATATGAAAGCTTCAAAGTATGCTAAAATGAAGAAATTCACACTTTAGAGGAGCCTTATGAACATGAGAAAATGAAGCTTTTTAGAATCATAAGCATTCAAAGAGAACTTCAAATCATCTAAAACCCACTTCAAATGATCTAAAGAACATTACTGAGACAAGTTTAAAATAAGTTAAAGGCTAGAAAGTCCAAAAAATACTTCAGATGATCTTCAGAATATCTTCAAAGGTGCTTTAGATGTTGAACACAAGAGAAAACATATATATCTAAAGAATCATCATTGAAAGGAGTTTTAGAACATTTGAAACCAGTTTCAGATGATCTAAAGAACACTGCTTGGTGGTGCTGTCGTGGGCACACCAAATTTAGAACCTTGCTCCAATCTAATTTTCTGTAGTAGTGTGAGTAAGGG
>JAYJMB010007086.1:0-10507 GCA_036873735.1 Pouteria campechiana
ATCACATGAATCTCATATCTTATTTACATATACATATACATAAACAATTTTCATTAATATAATGAAGCATAATAATCCGATTTTTCAACCTAATGCTCTCATTGCATTTTACGTAATTTCATTTTTGCACTACCATTATCCACCTACTCCACAATCATCCACACACTCCTCCCTAAGAGGCACACAAATTAGAACACTACACTTTTACTCTTCAGTGCATGAGGTCCATCCCGACACTCTCAACTAGAAGCCTGCCGGGCCCACATAGCCATACTGCTATATATAGTGGCACCCAGCCCTCATCGCCTCACAAGAGTATCGGCTTTCCATAAACATGCCTACACAAGCTATTAAGGCCAATCATAGCAATTAGGCCATCTAGGCCAGTAGCAGCCACTGGCCACGTCGACTGCCTAGACAACTACCCACTAGCCAATCAGGCCGCTCCTCGCTATATGGCAGACACAGGTTGACCCCACGGCCATCATAAAATATATAAATGAGCCACACTAGCCTTTGAGCTAATCAAGCGCCAAAACTAAATTTTACCGGCAACTTGATTTTTTAGCTATCCACATGCAATTTTTGATTTTTCTTCACCTATGAATCATTGATTATTATATCTCCTTATCATCCTCACATTGATATGTATTTTTAATCCATTTTTTCTATTTTTCCATAATAAAATTTAATATTTTTCCTAATTTACACCTTCAACATTCCTTCCTTAAATTTATTTACTTTTTCACTTAAATCATTTATTTAACACACTTTGATATATTCCCAACCTCATCATCATGTTTATATTAATAATCCATTCAATTTCATAAATTTTTAATAATAATTTTCTCAAAATTTTAATTATACAATCTGTCAACTCGGTATAAATTACCAAAACTTTACAATAGCAAAAATTTGCATTTTTTGAAATTTTTTAGGGCCTTACATAATGGTAACACTAAAATTTTCTTAATTCAAATTGAGATTTCTATCAATTTGATCATTAGGTGGTGCTTTAGCAATCTAATCTACTAAACTTTCTATTGATAGAAGATGGACTAAAAAATTTGGCCATTAAGGTAATCTCCATCAAAATCTCTAAGTAAAGGTGCTCAACAAAGGCATTGATTTGTTGTTGCAATTGAATCCATAGGGAGACCTTTAACTGATGATATAATGATGTTGATGCTCAAATTGATGCCTATTTACCATGATGAGATCACTATCTTTTAATAATGTATCACCTAGTTTTGATTTGCCATGTTTCTTTAACAAAATTAGACCACTTTTGCTCTTTACATAGCACTGCTTCATATGATAAAATGTTAATTGCAACATTTCTCAAGTTTTCTCAAATTCCTTGAACTTACATGCTTAGAAATCAACGTTTTAGAAATATAAACATTTTAGAAATATCTTCAGGATTGTTGATTTTTTCTAAACTAAACTTTGGATCATCAAAAGCAATTAAATTTCAATGCTTGATCCAATGGTGCTTCATGAAAATACTTCTTTAGTTCATCTAAGATCTAATTTGCAAGAAACATTATTATCTCTACTTGTAAGGCATCTCATTATGAAACTTGAACAGAGTGGGGCAATCTGAAATAGATATCACTTTTCATACTCACTCAGACTACACTAATTTAGTTATCTTTAGAAATTCATAAGCCTTTTGTATGTCCTTGTATATGCATAAGTGCTTTTGTAAATCTTATTCATACCATAATTTATGCATCTCATCAATTTAATAAATCATCCAAGAATCATATTTTGATATTCAACATAGGATTTAATCACCAGATAATTTTTTCAATGCAAGGTGGCACATTATAGCATAGTCATATATATTTTGCATTGATTTTCTAGTTCTCATATTTGGATACCGACCTTTCTAAGTTTTGATCACTAAGGTGTAGATTATAAGATTCTCAAATTTGATAATTTACATTAGAATTAAACATTTCTATCTTTCTCTTCAATTTTCACACTTCGATCATTGTTTTGATTCTAAACAGATTTTTCTCCCCTTTGATTTTTGAAATGTAGCATCTAATTTTCATGATTACTCAATTTGCAATCTTTTCTTACTTAATGAATAACAATTTGCCTAATCACTCTTTGAATTATGTTCCTCAATGTTATTCAATTTACTGATCAATCCTCATGATAATATTTACCAATAAGAATACTAGCATTTGTATCCCATGTTAACTCCAACTATTCAATTAATGGATAGACATTTTGTCATTCAAGTAGCTCTAAAAGAGATAGATATTCCTAGAATTTTCCTGATTTTTTAAATTTCTTATCTTCTCTATCCCCATAACCATTTAATGTTTTCCCATTCAATCATGCATCAACATAATCAATTTTGACAAACATATCATTTCATATGCATTAAGCACTTAGCAGAGTATTGTTTCTATTTTAGATGTTAAAGGCTGTAAAAGAAGCTCAAGATTACAACATGGTGTCACTTGTAGGAAAATTTTGGTACTTCTGGAGTTAATTAGAAAATGTGTTCAACATAAGAATTATAGGTTGTTCTTAGTTCTCTAATAAATTAGGAATCACATCATTCTTATGGTCATTAATAGTAGGAATAATCGATAAGATGAAGTAATTCATGACATGAGCATAACTTTTAAGCATTCACTAAGATTTAAGTTATTTTGTTAAATGTTTCAATCTTAAGAATTCAAGCCTTAATGATGATTATAGAAGAAATGACTAGGCATGGAATATCTATTTGAGACCTTAAATCATGAAGTTTCCCAAATAGGCTTAACTTATGCCTTGAGACTATAATTATATTAAGGTTTAATCATTTTACTTCTCCACTTTCAGTTTTTCAGAATGATTTAGCCCAAAACAATATATTCATATTCATCCAAAATCCAAGGTAATCATTTTAGAAACATTTAGAATGTATAATAATGAGATGCATAGTTTCCTTTCATCAAATAGATATATCAAGTTGGGTAACTTATTTTCTTTGATACTCCCTTGTAAAATGTTGCATTTCAACTCATGGATGGAGATGCCAAGCTTGATTTTTCATTTAGCTCTACTATTTAGTCATCATCATTTAGGACAATCTTGCTTTGTCTCAGACAAAGTTGGATGACTTGGTTTACCAATGGAAGATGCTTTATCTAAGATGATTTGCTTTATCCAAAGTTAATGTTTCAGATGAAGCTCTTGAATTCTTGGAAAGTTAGCTAGATCTTTTATTTTTCAACTGCATATGCTTAGAAAAATCATTACACTTTTTCTTCATTAGTAAGCTCAATTAGATATGAACATGTACAGTAGCTTAGTTAGTGCAATTCTTCTATTTAGCATAGAGTAGTATGCATAGAGAATGTAGACTACACAGAGAAGTAGTTATTTGAATAAATCATTCATTACTCAGGTTATTTACTTTTTATATAATAACTTTCTTCTCTTAAGTTTCATGATTATAGCATTTAGATTTTGCTAGTTTCAATTTATACTAGATTAAGTTTATGAAAGTAGATTTTATAATAACTATTAGACAAGACAAAAACATTCTACTTTAATCATAGATAGCATTAACTTCTTTCAAGTGTTTTTTAAGCTAGATCAACCATCACTTATTTGTTCTTTAATTAAGAAGATATCTTTATTATTATTACTAGATCACACTTTGTTTTAAAATTTCAAATGAAATATATGCTTCTTTGGCATACTTATCCTGAAGACATGTTGGACATTTAAATATATACCGGTTCCTCATTCCTAATGTTTCTATAATTCGAAAGTGAATTTAATTTATTCTAATATTTGAAATCCTATTTATACAAATAAATCTATATTAGAAGAAAGCAAGAAATATTATAAATGCAAATTATAACAAAATATAAAGTGATGTGAGTTTGAATATTATACCTGCACTAACCTTGCTTCTTTGGCCTTTAGCTTGTTTGGATATGCTCTTTTTCATCCATTGTCAAGAAACCATTTGTCCTTTGATGGAGTTTGATGAATCTTGTTTTCTTCTTCTTATTATTCAATTAAAAACTCCTTAATGAGACGAGATCATTTTTGGCTCTGAAGGAAGAACTCTTCTACTTCTTCTTTGTCTGCCTTATTGTTAGTCCCCATTTTATTTTTCTTGCCTTCTCTTCTTACTTTTTTTCTTCCTTTTTAGATACCTCTCCTTTAATTTGAGAGGATTTCTCAGTGGATTTGGCCTCTTCAATTTGAATTAGAGGCATAACAATTCCTTTTTCTTTAGGAGGCTCCTCCTCCTTTATTCATTGGGTTGTTGTCCCTCAACTAGTGCTTCCACGATTTCTTCTTCTTCTTTGGGTTGCTACCCGTCAACCCATGAGTCTTTTTATATTAGAGGTTGCTCCTCCTTTTCTTCTACTTGGTTTCCTGTACTCAAATCAATCTCAACAGTAACATTAGTTTCATTTGAGTGCAAATCAATTTGTCCATCAGAAATTATCTATAACCTGTATAACATTTCTCTTGCACTTTTACAAGTTAACATAAAGTTGCAAACAATGGGGTAGAGAGCATGAAGTAATGCATTCATATCCTTGATATTATTTTTCCTAGCTCTCTCTTCATCCTCAACAAGGCCAATGAAAATAGTTTTCAATAAATCAAGGTTTTTGTTCATAAGACTAATTTCCAACTTCTCTTCCATTGTGCATAATCAGATCCATCATAATATGGAAGTTAGGAGTTGGAAAAACCTTCATAGAACATAGAGGATGGCAATATTGGGTTAGCCATGCAAATCTCTACAATTAGTTATGTAGCTTACTCTAATACTGCTTGTTAGCTCATGTAGGATGGCTTAACCCAAGAGGGGAAGGGTAAATTAGTTTATAAACATTTGTTGCTTAACCTCTATTAAATTAAATTTTCTCTTTCTGTGCTTGTGTGCAATGCAATTATGAAATAAATATTGAAGCAATAAAGTGCAAGGAAAATAAACCAATCAGAAATACCACACACAGACAACACAATTTTTATAATGGTTCAGGCAACCCTCCTACTCCAATCTTCCAAGAGCACACTCTCCTTATGCCTTGTGTTCAACTATCTCATATAATGGAAATACAATAGCACATTCTCCATTTTTCTAGATTTAAACTCTAAGGGGAAGTAACCATAGTGCTCCCTGCACTCATCTAGATTCTAGCTCTAGGGGGTATAAACACAGTGCTCCCAGCACTCATCTACATGCTAGCTCTGGGGGGCGTAAATACAATGCTCTCAACACTCTTCTAGATTCCAGCTCTAGGGGCAATAAACATAGTGCTCCCAGTACTCTTTCTGATTCCAACTTTAAGAGGCATAAACTAGTGCTCCCAACTCTCTTTTAGATCTGCTCTAGGGGGCATAAAAATGTAGCTCTTTTTTGCACTCAGATAGTCACAACTTTTCTTGAGTACGTTCCACACTACCAGCTCAAGGCAATCACAAATGATAAAAACATACGAAGGTTAAGTACACTTTACAAATTTCTTGATGTAAGCATAGGGCAACATGATGATTTGAGTGGCTCTCTATGTTGTAGAGGTTCTTCCCTTATTGTATTGAAGAAAATGGCTTTGGAGATTCTTAAAGTTGAAGCTCTTGAATGAATGTTTGAAAGTTAAGGCTCTTTGGCCTTGGATTGTAAAGATTTGTGGAAGGTTTAAGCTTAATCCTCTTTTTTCTATCTCTCCTTTGAAACATCCCTGTTCTTCTCATTAAACTTGATCATTTGAGGAGAAAGATGGGTTTCATTGAATGCAGAAATGGAGGTAGATGAGTAGCATTAATGTAGAAGACCAATTTGCATTTCTCCTGTTGGAATGCATTGTCTTCTGATTGATTCTTAACTGTTGGAAATTCTGCAACCTCATTCTTGACAAAAAAGGAGATGATTGCTCAAAAACAGAAAGCTTTTTGCGGAGCATTAAATTTGTATTTTATCTTCATGTGATTTAATTATATTGTAAAGTAAGGATAATATACATCTCTATTAAGTGTATGATGTGAAAGCTTAAGTAAATATGATGCTTAATATGATTCAACAAATTAACATATTAATGATTGCTTAATAATATTAAGCGCACCATAGAGTAAAGGTTGTATGCTGGTATAATAAACATTCGTGATTATGTACTGATTAATATTTATTTAATCATGATTATGCATATGATTTAGAGATTTAAGCATACATATTTCTTTAATACAAGTTTTGTTATTATCAAAATCATATATAGTAATCCTGACAGCTTATCGAATTACATTACAACCCTCATTAAGTGGGATTCATGATGTATTCCACATGTCATCATTAAGGTAATATGAGCCAGATCCTTCAAATGTACTGGCACTAGAAGAAGCCCAAGTAGGAGATAACCTATAATGTATAGAGTAGCCGATTCGTATTTTGGACAGTAAAGAAAATTAACTACAAAATAAGGTAATCCGCCTTGTAAAAGTACAATAGAGCCGTTATATAGGAGAGGAAGTGAATTGGGAACTTGAAGACATGATGCAAACTAAATATCCTTATCTATTCATCTAAGTTTTAAGGCTGAAACTTTTTAAAAGGGGGGTGGAATGTGATGCCCTAGAATTTTGAGGTACGAGTCAATTATTTCTTTACTTTGCAATTGATTGGTGCGTGTGTAGGTAGGAAGATTTTTAAAAAGTTAAGAATATAACTTGATGAAATCATAAGAAACATGATTAATGACAGGTGAATTATGGTTAATAAGAAAGCGTTATAGTGAACAAGTTGTGAAAAGTGGAGGAAAATGGGTCGTAGGTGCACATGCTACAATGCACTGCCAGAGCACTAAGGGTGGAGGAGCTTCAAATGCTCCACCAGCCACTTCCTGCCCTAAAATCATGTTTCCAACCCTCTCCCTCTTCCCTAAGCTTTTGGAAATTTTAGTATTTTATGGAATTTGATGATTGGAGGTAAGGAAATTGACCACAGAGAGTACTGTAGACATCTGGGACAATAGAGACACTGGATTTGGCAAGTTACAGTGGTGGAAAAAGAAGAGAAAATGGGTAAAATACATCACAGCATATTTTGTGGAGCTTTCTCAGAGGAAATTAGATAGTGAGTACATTCTTTCATTCATGAATGAATTCTGTTAAATGATTCTTCTGAATTAGGGCTTATGGGACAAGTTCTATGAAGGATTAGGGTTTATGAGAGTTGGAAATAGGGGAAAATGGGAAGTTAGACATGATTTGGATTTAGTGATCGATAATTGGGATACAATTCATGTTAAAACATGTTTAGTTATCATTTGGGAAAGAGTCCCTATATTAATATTAAGAATGTTAAATTTGAAAGTTGCATATCAGATGTTCGATGAAATGATGGTAAGAATAGTATAGCACGATTAACCCTTGTTATTGGACTCTTAATTGCCCCTTTACCTAAGATTTAAACTGGGTAAATGGATCAACCCTAGAGGGCTAGTTTTGAACTTAAGTTAAGGACTAAACTATTGATGATTTGTAGACTTTATTGGTATGAAAATGCTAATGGGACATGTATTAAAAGTTTAGGAATTGTAGATCATCGATTTGAACTCACAATTAGTGAGGGTGTGGTTCTCTGCATAAAGGTAAGCAAGTTTACTTTCTCTATGTATTGAACTTGAATTTTTATGAATATGTAATTCGGGCATCGTATTTTGATAAGTTAAAGTTACTACATTATACCTTGGTCATGTTTTACAAATGCGAATTTTGTTATATGATATTTGGAAAATAAGGAGATTAATACTCTCTTATGTTAATTCTGGAAGTGTAAGTTTATGTGAGCAACCATTTAATTCTAACATTATATTGCATGCTGTGATCTGTTCCTTCAAAGCACTTCATTGAAAGTTTTAGTCATTGTATTGTATAAATTGTTACAGTACCATGTGTACAATTAAGATGATAAGATATGTGAAAATAATGGAGGATAATGAATTGTTAAATGAAATGAAATAAGGTGCAAATAGGGTGGTTGTGCAAGGTAAACAAAGGAGGGTACAAACTGGGCAAAGAGAATGTGGCATGGCAGTGGGTTGGGTGTCGCGATGCCGATGTGTGCAATGCATAGATGGATGCAGACAGAGATCTGGGGCCTTAGCGCCTGAATCTGAGGCCATGGTGCCGGAATAGTAATTTACAAATTTTTTTATTTTATTAAAATAATGTAATTTTTTAAGGTAATTGGAGAAGGTCTTTCTTGGATAATTTGGGACATTCCTTAGGGACTTTAAAGACATAAAAAATAGGATGTCAAAGTTCTAGAATGGTATGTAAATGTTTAAATTCGTGTGAAGTATGATTGTTCTGAGATGACATGGTTATAAATTGATACGTCTAGCTGACGTGATGAATTCTATGGCTAGGTATTATTGATATGCATGGTTGGTGTAGTGGCCTGTATGGTCAGATATTGATACGCCTAGTTGGCGTCATGGCTCGTATGGCCAAATATTGATACACTTGGTTGGCATGGTTGCCGTATGGCCGGATATGTATATGCCTGTTTGGTAGGGAGGCCTAGATGGCCTACTCTATGTAATGCACCTGATTACCTCATTAGGTGTGAATGCAGAACTTGTGATCCCTATGGAGCAAAGAGGGAGTGGTGCCAAAGATGACGATGAGAGACTGTCATAGACCTGGTAGGTTTTGTAGCCGAGGGTGCAAGAAGGTACCGAGAAACACCAAGTAGGGGTAAAGGGTGCTGTCTGTTCTATTAACTGCCTCTCAGAGATTGAACAGGTATAATGATTGTGGATTGATGAAGTATAGTTATGAATAGACAAGAGTAATATGATGATAGTGGTGTGTGGGGAGTGAGTTAAGGATGAGCGGAGTATAGATAAACTATGAGACTATGATGTAACTTAAAAATAATAATTGACACACCATACTAATGGATTATTGTGGCATTATTGTGAAACACAGTATAGTGTAGATTTGCATCTATATGTGATATGAACATGATTTAAATACTTTATTGTTTAATTACTATTGAATTGCACACTTGCTTACTGAGTTGCCTGAACTCACCCTGTTTTAATTATGGTATTAGCTGACAGGACTGAAGATGGAACCCAACATGAGGTTGGAGCTCAGGATCAGTACAGGCTATGAACCATAATCGTTAAGAGTTCATCATTATGAAATTTCACCTTTTTGGCATTTTGGGATGTATAAATATATATAATTTGTTAATTATTAAAGTTGAGTGAGTTGTGTATTTCAATTTGTATAAATTTATTTTGTTGGCATGTCATTATAATAGGATGTGTATGGAAGTTCCTTGATGTAACACCTGTGGTGTTCAAATTTAGGGAAAATTTTTTGCATTTCAGTAAAGTGAGAAATTGAAGTGATACATAGTGTTTTATAAAGGAATTGCTATGCAAGACTGAATAGAGTGACATGAACCCAAGTAATGATTTTGACTAAAGTCATGTATATGACTTGAATGACTAATGTAGCAGATTATTATGGATAATGTGATGTATATGAGATATTGAATTGAAATTTGAGAAATTTTTGGAATTTTGAGCTATTGAGTTAAATGCTCAGGTAAAAAGAACTCAATAAGTATTTTTATAAAATCACAAAAATTTCAATGAATGAATAGCTTTATATGATGTTTACGTGATTGAAATTTCCTTATATGGATATGTGTACAGTTTAATGCTTCAAATTTGATAAATTTAATCAATTTAAATTATATAATGGCTATAAGAAGAAAAAGAACTAAACTCGTGAAATTGAGTAAAAGTATGTTTTTGATCACTAAGAATAGGCTAAAATAGTCATCATATGTATTATAATGTGTGTAAAATATTAGTTTGAGCATTGGATGCAACTTGGAATGTAAATATCCTAGGGAGTCATTTATAGCAGAAAAATTTTGGAAAATAGTTGAATAAGTGATTTTTAGAAATTTACATGAAATGAACTGGTGAATAGTATGAACAGGCCTCATTTCATGTATGAGATATGTGGGAAGTGCTTATTACGATGTTCAAAGTATTTTATGTGAAATGAGACCATTAGTGATTCTTATAAGTGTGAATTTTGAATTCAAATAGCATTTTTGATGAATAGGCTATCAGTTAAGCTTAAAGTGAGAGTTAATTTCTTAAATACGTATTTTAGGAGGATTAGGCAAGAGATTAATGAAAGAATGAAGTGAATAAAATTCTAGTAAGGAAGGATTGATGAAAAAGTTGGAAAAGTAAAAGTTAGAATTGAGAAAAACTAGGACAACAAGTTAATGCCACAACATAGGAAAGGTGTGCCGTGACTCAGCTTTAGAATTGGAAAACATGGGCATCCAATAGGCATAGTGTCGCGGCACTATCACGCCCCCGCTTTTCGAGGCGCGATGGTGGGCATTTGCATTGATTTTCACCTCGATCTGCCCACTTTTAGGGTGGGGTAGTCGAGTTTCACTTTCTCACCCTGGCACCCGTAATGG
>JAYJMB010007087.1:0-10506 GCA_036873735.1 Pouteria campechiana
TAATAATAATGGAAAAATCCTTTGGTATTTTCCGAAGGCGACCAGTCCCGGTCATGTCATTCCATTTGCATTTATTTCTTCCTCATTATTTACTGTGCCTGATCTGATTTCTCGAGCGCGTTCTCAGCGACCTCAAACACAACCTTATGAATTGGTCATTAACATTATGACTAAACATAGGCATAAAATGTATACTGAATCACTCCATATATAGCATGTATATTATTTTCTTCTAAATACTCACCAATTCAATAATTGAAGATGTCATTCTCATATAACAACAACTAATGGAAACTATTGAGTTCAACATATACACTCAAAATTTCAAACATAGCATCTGAGAATCACAATGTAACATTTTACATTCAATTGCAACAACAAAATTTCTAAACAAGAGTCTCCCCATTCTTCTTTTATCACTTCTATCTTAACATAGCATTCTATTTTTGTTCTTCCATTCTATCCATATAGTCATCACAAAGTATATCATCATATTATTTCCCAGCTAATGTATCTAAATAACCAATGTATTGCACCTATCATTAGTCAATACCATGCTTGAGAGGTCCTAACAAAGTGGTCTAAACCACACCAGGTGACAACCACAATCGAATGAGCAAATAATGTGGTATAAACCGCAATCAAGTGGCAACCACTATCAAATAAGGTGATTTGAACCACATCAAGTGGCAACCACCATCAAGTGGACTCAACTAGCTTACAACGTCGGTGCGATCTAGTCCATCCCTACAACCCTGACTACGAATGTTACCAAATCCATGAAAACATAATCAATGTAAGCTCTGGTATCTAGCTGTCACTGCAACCTAGGGATTGCAAGTTCTTCATCCACACCTACTAAATAAGCAGAGGAGTCCCACAATAGGCTAATTAGGCCTCTTCGCCATCAAAGGCTGCATCAATTAAACAAATAAAGTCCAGAGAGAGTCGAAATCCCAAATAAACAAATGAACCCACCTGACAGGTATCCAAATCTCAAATTTATAATGATCAAATGCTGACAAGCATCCAAATTTTAAATTTCAATTACATTTTAAACACTTTCGAAGAGGCAATCAAAACCAAGCCTCAATCAAATAGCCAAATGTTCAATTACCAATCACATATTTAAATGTCCAATTCTTAATCAAATAACCCAGCTTTGAAAATAACCAAACCCAACTATGTATGAATGGTACTGATGTCCGAATCCAAGCATACACCTCTAACATGCATCCAAGTCTCAATCAAATAACCAAAATCCAAATGTCAATCAAATAACCAAATCCCCAAACATCAATCAAATAGTTGAACCCAAATTCATGCCTATGATCTTTGGCATCCAACATCAAAACTCAATTACAAACTAATTGTATTCCGACTAATGTTTAAGCTCAAATCCAAACCCAAGTGTGCATTCAATTCTTATTCAAATCATTAAACTCAACCTTATCAATCATATTATCAACCAAAGCAACTCATCTCAATCATAGAACAATCCAATGTAAATCAATAGCCCAAATTATACCAGTTCTCACTTCAATTCATGGCACATTAATTAATTTTTATCAAAATCCAAGTGCTTACAAACACGTCATACAAACAACCCAAAAATTAACAAGGATTGCCCTCAAATGCACATTGAACTAATTCTAAATAAAATTTAACTTACTTAAACAAACAAAGACATTCACAAATGGAATACCATTTGGTATTCAGTAATAGAGGGGCATACATTATGCATTACATCAATCAATTACAATTATAAAGTCTACCAAACAACACTTAATTCAACTAGAGGGAAATTAAATATTAATCAACACAATCATGGCGCAAATGCCAATTCATTAAAAACACATGATCACAAGCAAAGTTATTCAATCATAAATAAGCATACCATGTACAAATCAAGTGCTTAAATAATCAACAACAGTTACAACCAGTTTAACCAAAGGAATGCAATGATTCCTTCACAAATCAATTCAATAATCAAATTAAGTTCAATTGCCAACAATCATCCTTACTCTTCATAATTTCATCATTTCAAATTCACAATTCTATGAAATAATTAACAATTCAAACATTCAAATAAGATACATGTCAGCATTACCCAATATTCAAACAAGATGCATATACACATCACCACACTTCCCTGTGCTACTCTAATCATAACAAATTTCATATCATTAGCTTTATACATAATCAAATCATCTTTGGGCTATCACAACATCATTATATTCATTTCATGTTAATATCACCAATATTGTATCATAACCATTCATATGAATAGCATTCGTACCAAATGATATTTATATCAATATTCAAAATGCTTCTTTTCCTAAACTCAAGCCTTCAACATATTTCTAATGTTGTTCCATCTTTCTCATAAATTCATGAACTTGTATTAGCATGTCATTTCCTATTTCTTTAAATATCCAATGTTAGCATGGTTCTAGGCTCATCTCTCAACTTTAACTTATCACATAGATAAGTTATTGGGCTCTGATATCATTCTATCATGCCCCGTCTTACAAGGTGCAACTTTCCATTTTGCACTGTAATTCACCTGAATTTGCCTACTTTTAGGGTGGAGAGCTCTCCCAAAATTTGGCAAAGCCTAACCTGAATAGATGAGTTTTCCACTTGTATAATTATTCATTAAATCAAATAAAATACTAATATACATTCTAAAGTATCCAACCACATTCCCACAGCCCTAGATATGGGTGGATCATGATGGCATTCCACATCCTTCTACTTATACAATCTCATTCATTATATCATAATTAAATCATTATGACATGCCTTTATACCACTTTATACATCTTTTGAAATTTCATAAATACAAACATACAAATACACTCTAAAATTTACAATACCAACTCAATATATTACAATAAAATTTGTCTTCAAATTCTGTTCACCAGTTCTAACTCACAGTTGGAATTTTTTACCTGACCTGTCTACTAAAAAAAATAAATAAGAAGGCATGAGTCAAGGCAACTTAGTAAGTAGGCATGCAATAATAAAATATAATCAAAATTCAAATACATTATATTCAATTTCTATAATAGACTAAATTCATGCTAAATGTTTCCATATCTCAAAAGTTACCATTTCATCATTGTCATTATCAAATTAATCATTTTATACATGCTCTTCAATGGGATGTTCTTCATCCCTTTCAATAGACAACCATATACAAGAATAATGATCCTACAACCAACATTACTAGCCCAATCCAAGGGATACCCACCATCCCAACAAATCTAATGCATCAATTTCAAAACAGAAGGGATGTTCACAATCCTCAATCAAAATAACCATGCCCGGATAAAATTGAATAAGATTTTCATCCCCAATAATACAATATAACTAATCAAAGGAGGTGTGCCTACTTACCTCAGGTTCTTAACTCCCAACCATTCCTCCAACTCTATGCCTATTTATCCTTCTCAGATCATCTTGTACAGGGCAATAATCCCAATCATTTGCAATTGAAACTCTTAATTCATTTCAATCTAATGAATTCTCACTTCTAGATATTATGAGTGCTTAAGCTTAACCACAAGGCCAATTATAACCATTAATTCTATATCAAATAATTAACACTCTATTAAATTCATTAAGGTTTTCAAAGTGCTTTTATTTTTAACAATAATTCCTTACCATATAACATGAATCATACTTAAATAGCTTGGAATTTATTTAATTAAGTTGCGAATATAACTAATTCAGGCTTACATAGCCCAAAACCAAAACCCTTCCTTAATCTTAACTAGGGCATAATCAATTATTCGATTCCACTAGTTCAAAACAACCCAAATAAGACTCAAAACATTATCAATCATGCACCAAGCCTTTTTGCCATGATAATTTCACAAAACTCATGAAATTTCCCAATTTTTACTATTCATAAAAACCTAAAATGCCGAAAATCATGATTTTCATAGCCAAAAGATTCCCAATTTATGATAATTAACTCAATACTCATTTTCTTCATACTTACTCATATCATTTTCTTTTAAAAATCACTTTTAGAATACGATATAAAACCCTAGTTTACAAAAATTAAAATTTTTGGATGGGATTAGGCAACTTACCTTAAATCCAAGTGTAGTTATCATCAATGAACAAGAATCCATGCTTAAGGCCCAAAATGGCACCCTCACTAAAGAAAATTGGATCTTTTTCCTTCTCCCACCATCTAAACAACAATAACTTAGGTTTAGGGACAAAAGCAAGCAATTTTCTATCTAAACAAAGAATTTTCCAAGTTTATATAGCATAATATTGGGCAAAATGAGATGGGTTCCAAAGGCAGAGCAAGAAGAAAAAGAAAAGAGATGAAAATGAGGTAAAATGAAACGGGTTTAGGGCTTAAAATGTTGCATTTTTTTGGTGCTCGGGTGTGCCAACAAACCCTTGTGGTGGTAGAGAAACGCCTTACCATGGCAAGGCCTTGTTGTATGCTATAGAAATATCTTTTTTGAGGCCTTGCCACTGCAAAAAATGGCCTTGCCATGGCAAGGTCTTGCTAGATGCCAAAAACTTGATTTTATAGAGCCTTGCCGTAGCAAGGAAATTTTATCCCAATGCAGTATTATCATTATCAGTATAACTTTTGTATACAATATCCAAATGACCTGATTTTTGATGAATTAGAAATATAACTTCAAGAGATACAAATGTTGTGTTAAAAACGTTTTCCAAATAAGCTCACAAATATGTACAAAAGTTCAATAATGTTGACCCATCTCATTCATCTTGTTATTTTTCAATTATTTGGAATACTTTTGGAGTATTAGTCATAATTTCATCATATGATATGAGAATTGAGTGATTTTTCTTTCATTAGAGAGATAATTTCATGATCTATAACTTTTATGTTGAACATGCTTTCAAATTATTTGAAAATCTATGTCAAAATTCAACCATAATGTACACTTTTTCAAATTTAGCATTTACACTTATGAAAAATTCACCATAGCCCCCTTTTTACATAAAACATTTCAAATTGCCCAATAATTACTTTCCACATATCACATACATGAATTGAGACTTGTTCATACCATTTACTACATCATTCGATGTCCAATTATCAAAAATTACTTATTCAGTTCTTTTTAACTGAATTTTCTGCTATAAGTGACTCCACATTCCAATTTCATTCCAAATTACACCTAAGTCTTAAACCAAGATTCCCCACACATCACAATACCTATGGTAATCATATTAGGTCATTCATATAGATCATAATCATGCCTTTGCTCAATTTCACCGTTTTAGTTCTTTTTCTTCATACTATCATTCTAAAGTTCACAACAATGCATTATATGAAATCTAAGAACCAAAGTCACCTTATACTATCATGAGCAAATTTCAATCCACACAATCATCATATATGGTTAATCATCTATTAAATTTTTCATGATTTGATAAAATTCACCTATTGAGTTCTTTTTGTGGTATGTTCAACTCAATGGTTAAAATTTTAGAGATCATCTCTAAAGTTCAATTCAGTACGTGTATTATGTCACATTTCATATAATAAACATGCTTCATTAGTTATTCAGGTCATATACATGACTTTACTCAAAATCCCGCTTAAGTTCTTTTTCACTCAAAACTACTAATAAAGTCATTCTCTTTGTTCAATTTAGCTTCTCATAACAAATTTCTTTATAAATTACTGTTTACAACCTCAATTCCTTTTTATGCTAAAATGCAAAACATTCTCACTCATTTTCAACATCCATTAACACCTAAGGTGTTAACTTACCTTCACCAATGAGGGTATTTTTGGAAATGAGCCCACCTTCACCAATGGGGGCATTTTGGGAAGAGCCTGCTTTCACCATGGGGGGCTTTCTTGAAATGAGCCTGCCTTCACCATTGGAGGCCTTCTTGGAATGAGCCTACCTTCATACTTGGGGGCATATTGGGAAGAGTCTGACTTCACCATTGGGGGCATTTTGGGAATGCTCATCTTCACCAATGAGGGTATTTTTGGAAGTGAGCCTACCTTCATGAATGAGGGCATTTTTGGGAAGAACCTGCCTTCACTATTAAGGGCATTCTTTGAATGAGCCTACCTTCGCCATTGGGGGCATTCTTGGAATGAGCCTACCTTCATACTTGGGGCATATTAGGAAGAGTCTGCTTTCACCATTGGGGACATTTTGGGAATGCTCATCTTCACCAATGAGGGTATTTTTGGAAGTGAGCCTACCTTCACCAATGAGGGCATTTTGGGAAGAACCTGCCTTCACTATTAAGGGCATTCTTTGAATGAGCCTGCCTTCACCATTTGAGGCATTTTGAAAATGTCCACCTTCATCATTTGGGGCATTCTTGGAATAAGCCTGCCTTCACCATTGGGGGCATTTTAGGAATATCCACCTTCACTATTAGGGGCATTCTTGGATTTTTTTTGGATGATTTGGAAAAATGGTACTTCTGATTTTTGCATGGCTCCACGTCCATTAAATTGAAGTGCCATAAATTGAGCTATTGCATGCATCCTTAGATGGGTTCCATGCAACATAATGGCTCCTATATGAAAACCATGTCCATGGAGATCATAAGAATTGGAAGACATTCATTCATACAAGCAAATTACATTGCTTGAGCTGCTGTCACAAATGACTTTAGGTTGAACTAATGTTCATGGCACCTGATCTTTGTTGGCTCCACCTACATATTTTTCAAAGATAATCACGTGATGTTGACTTTACTTGTTAGGGAGAGGTCGATGACTTGCTATTCTCCTTTTAAAAGATAGCACACTAAAGGATTGGGACCGGCCTGAACTATTATTCAGAAATGACCATGGCTAAACAATCAGAATAGTTCATCTAACACCATTGAAAGTGTTCAGATGATGTAAATTAAACTTGGGCATTTTAGACATGGTTTGCCAGGAAATGTATCAATAATTTTGGCAAGCTCGAATGTACAACTATCGTTTTATGCTGAGTCTTTCAAATGGTGAGCTTTCATTATAAATTCTAAAGAAAACTTGGACAGCTCTAATCCACTTGTTTGCCATTTCTTGCTAACATAATGATGGGAAGTCTCAATCATTAACATACGCCCGTTGATTACACAAGTAATTATTGGTTTCAATTGCCTGATTGGATTCATACCATGGATTTTGAATGTGTTTACTATAGATTCTGGTTGTGTGGTCCAGACTTTTTTAGGATGATAGTGTGAAATTGTATTAAGGCTATGTAGGTGGCTATGCTTCCAAATTGTTGATTGTGTAGGCAGTCCTTACCTCTTTGCCATGTCATTTGAACTTTGCATGTGGGAGATGGCTGGTCCCATTCAGATAGTGACTCAAGAAGATGGGGAGGGGGTGTCGAATTGAGCCTTTATAATTTTTGACTAGATATGATCTGTAGTGCAATTTTAAAAATAGAAGAGATAATGCAATGCACTTAGATAAGTATTTTTATAGTGGTTCGTCTCTTCAGTTGGTTTCCTACTCCACTTCTCTAAGTTAGCCTTTTCTACTAAACTTATGTTCTTAAGTATATTTTTGAGTTATATACTTATTTCTCTTGAGCATTTACTTGGTTCTCCTTTAAGCATTTTGAAGATTATTCTTAAGATTAGTTTGAAGAAAAATTTCTTCAAAATACTTGAGAATAAATTGTTATTACCTTAATGTTTTACTCATGTCTTTGCTCATCATCAAAACATGGTTGGTTAAGAATGTTTATAATCAAAATCAAGCTAAATAAGATTGTATGTTCAACATTCTCTCCCTTTTGATGATGACAAAACATTGAGTGATATACCTTTCAAAACTATCCAATAATGAATTTAAAGTAGCTAAATGCATGTTTGATATATAATAAATTTCTATTAACTTAGTGCAACTCTCCCTGAATAGTTGCACTACATTCCATATATTTCACTACATTTCTCCCCCTTTTTGTCATAATAAAAAAGGTGGTAAACCACAAAATGTATTGATAGAGCTTGTGATAAAACAAACTATAGAAAACTGTCAAAATTACATACACAAGGAAGTGCTTCTCAGAAAGTACAGGTTGCAAGATAATACACCTAAGAGAAAAATGTCATACATCAGAGAGATGATAGTCAAGGATATTTAAAGAAAGAAATAAAAGTGCAGATGTAATAAAATTAGTGAATTGGTTTGGGTTTTCTCTTATAGGTTTTAGGAAAGGATTCTTTATGAGGGGGAAGAGGAGTCTTAGGTTGAGAAGGTGATGGTGTAGTAGAAGACTTGGATTGTTTAGGAGTGGTACTCTTGGTTCTTTCTGGTGGAGTAGGTGGAATGAAAAATGGATCTTTTGGAATTACAATAGGGGGTTCATGAGTGTAGGTTGTGACATAGATGAAATTAATATGCTCTTGAAATGCTGGATCTAGTAACTTAAAAAAGAATACAGGAGTGCCTTTTAAAAGGGCTTCTATGTTGGCATTCATCCTTACAGTGTATTCTTGATGATACATGATGATGTGAGAAAGAGGAGCTTTTCTGTTTCTTTCAGAGGTGGAATTCTGGGCTTTCTTTTGGGTTTAGAAGAGGATGGCCGGGATGAAGGTGCAGAGGATGATGTTTAGGGTAGTGGTTTTAGTTTTGGGATAGTAGGTGGTTTTCTTAGGGTTTTAGCTTTGGTAGAAGGGAGTGGAATAGGTTTAGATGAGGAGAATGGTTTGCAGTAGCTCATCCTAATTCTGTGTTGGATTGATGGATCAATGAGCTATGGAAATAGAAGTAGAAGATTATCAATAATGGCTTAGAGATTGGCATTGGAGTAGAATGAAAATTCTTCCTCAGTTATAAGAATGAGTTGATGAGGACTTGAGGGAGATGTAAATGAACTTCTGGGTTATCTAGAATTTGAGAGTGAGTGAAGAAATTTTTCAGAGTATTTTTGAAGGATTGACTCTTTATCAGGAATGTGAATTTTGTGGCCCTTAGGAGTCAATTGGGGGTCAAGAATGAGTTGAATCCTAGATAGAATGTTAGGATCTATGAGTTTCGGGAAAGGTAATTCCTTAGGAGAGAGAATGAGAGATTGAGAAAAGAACATCTAAACAAGTTCAAAGTTTATTTCTGATATACTCCTAAACTCAAAGTATGTCATCCTAATTGAATTTGAGATACAATAAGAATATCAAGATTATCATTAACTAGTTTTAGAGGAGGAGTAGGAGGAGGAGTTGGAGCACTTATCCATTATGCAAGAATCTCTATAATTCAAGCAGGAATAAGTTCACCTAGTATAAAGAGATCTTTCTCAGTCCAGCCTAGCCATTCTTCTTGTCCTAGGGGAAGAAAATAAAATGCAAGAATTAGTATTGTGATGAGATACTTTCCCTGTCTAACAATAGCTCTATAGGGATTGGAAAGGTAATCCTTAGGTAGGTTTGGAAAATTGGGGAGGACAGAAGGGAATTGTGATGGAGGAGAGGTAGAAGCAATTTTAGTAGGTTCCCCATCAGGTTGAACAACTTCTAGAATTACAGTAGATGATTATGGAGAATGTGTGGGGAAAAAAATCACTATGATGGGTGAGTGAGTTCTAATTGGAGAGAAATGAGTTAGAGATGGAGAATGTGAATGATAAGATTGACCTCTAAATGACTTTGTTAGTAATGTTAGAGAGTCAAGTCTTTGATCAATCTTATTAGCTCTTAGGATAAGAGATGACATGGAGTTGTCTAGCTTATGATCAATTCTATTAATTTGAAGAGCTAGAGATGACAAAAGATTTTCAATGTGCTCAAGTCTATATTCGAAGCATTGTGGAATGTGTTGAGTAGTGGAAATTGGTTGAGTGGTTGGTGTGGATGGTTGGTGTGAAGATCTCATGGGAGAGGGTGATCTAATGGATGTGAAGGAAGGAGTGGTTGCTGTTGTCACTGCTGTTTCATTTTCTTTTCTCAAAATTTCTCTTGACTCCTCTACTCTTACAATTCTCTGTACTTCTCCTGGAGTCTCTCTTATTTCCTATTCTAATGTCTCTTGTCTTTCTACTCTTTCTTCTTCTTCTTCTTCTAGTCTGGATCTTTTTAATTGAGTTGCTCTTCTTGGTTTTTCATTGATCCAGCGAGGTTTCTTGAAGCCCATTTGCTTCAGGGTCTTCTCATCAATTATGTCTTAATCCCTTGGATGCTCTACAAATTCATTAGATAAATTAACTCCCACTTCCCTTATTAGCTTAGTTAGAGTCATCCCACAAGGGAGAGTAAATCTCATGGTGCTTTTGACTGAATAAATGTGATTTGACAATATTTTTTGCCAAATCCACTTTCTGTTCATTCTTTAATGCCCACGTGATTCTACCATCCTTTTTTGACACATCTCCTGTGGCCCCTTTTCTTGGATACACATTATTCATTATAATTATATAGGCCAATTTGACACTCATACTCAAGTGGCTAGATGATGAGAATGCAAAATGTCATATTTTATTCTCCTAATACTTCATCTTTTGCACCTAATACTTCATCTTTTGC
>JAYJMB010007088.1:0-10504 GCA_036873735.1 Pouteria campechiana
ACAAAAACATACTAATTACTCCTCGTGGGATCGACCCTTACTAACACTACTACAGAAAATTAGATTGGAGCAAGGTTGTAAATTTGGGTGCCCACGACAGCACCACCATATGCTCCAGGTGATATGGCAAGCAACATGGGTTTTCCAAGCAGTTGTTGTTAGTCCCGTTCAGATGGTGACTCAAGGGGGGGGGTGTGAATTGAGTCTTTAAAATTTTTGGCCAAATAAATATTCAAGTGCAAAGCCAAAGAAGAGATCAATAACACAATGCACATAGACAGGTATTTTTATAGTGGTTCAACCCTTTACTTAGGTTCCTTCTCCACTTCTTTGAGTTATCCTTTTCTGCTAAACTCAGGTTCCACTAACACTCATTGGTTTTACAAGCTCACCAACAAACTTATACAAGTTGGTTTTTCAAGCTCACCAACAAACTTATACAAGTACTCAGCAAGTATCCTACTTGCTTTCACTACACAAATACAAGTTAACAAACTTACAAAGATATGCAAAAATGAAAGTGAACAAATGTTAATGCCTCTAATAGATTGATTTTGTACAAAGTTTGAAAGTAGTAAACACAAATATATATAACAATAATGTAGTAGGATTCAGATCTCTAGAAGTTGTTGAATGAATGTATAGCTATGCTTCTTTGAATGAATTGTAGTGGAGCTGAAATCATGGAAGAAAGGCCTTAAAGACTTTTATAAATGCTCTCTTTGATTTTCAATGTAAAAACTATTATTTGCTTAGATCTCACTTAACTCCTTTTATACTTGAGATCTCTGACTTTTCCTTGGGGTCTCTTACTTTCTCTACTATAGTAGGTGAGAAATATTTAATGTAAAAAAATGTTTGAATTTAAGACTGTTCTACTTTCAGAGTTGTTTTGGAGGCCATAAACTAACATCATATCCTCCAAAGTTGTAAATAGCATGAAGTTTTTGCATAGCTTAGCAAGTCGTCGTTACTTCAGATGTACCAAAGATGTCCTTCGAAGGCTCTGAAATGGTGTTATTGAAACAACTTACTTTGGGATCATGGATAATGACTCTGAAGTAATTGATTTCATGGCTTTGAAGCATTTTCTATTTTTGAAGTAAGCTATTCAGTGACTCCAAAACATTTTTCTATATCTAAAATACCCTATCGACTCCGAAGTTGTTTTAGCTCTGTTTGACATGCTTAACTTTACTCTAAAAGTCTAGCTTGTCTCTGAGGTAAGTGTATCGTGACATTGAAGCATTAAAACTGACCTTCAATTTTGACTTCGAAGGAGTTCACTGTCTCTGAAGCATCTATCTTCTAATTTTGATGAGTCGTGTTCTTCGAAGAGTGTTCTATTGACTTCGAAGGCTATCATTCATTATCTCTAAAGTGTTTTGTTGAATGTCTTCGAAGGTTATTAGCTCGTAACTCCGAAGTGAATGACTTGACTCCGAAGCTTGTGTATTCATGACTTCGAAATGCTATCAAACATTCTGACATTATTTTCTTCTATCTCTGAAATGCTTTAGTGGCTCTAAAACTTCTTCATTGAATCTGAAACTTGTGATTTTGTGATTTTGATAGACTGTTTTCTTATCTCCAAAACTTTCTGGTGGTTTCGAAGCACCTTGACTAACTCCTAAGTATGTAACTTTGGGATTTCGAAGGAGTGAGCTTTGAAACTGAAGATGACTCTAAAGCTTCCTTGAAAACTTTAAAATTTCTATTTTCTTATTCTAAGTATGTGTAATTTATATACTTAAAATTCATGAGCATTTACTTGGTTTCTTCCTTTGATTATCATGAAGATTATTCTCAAGTCATGTTTGGAATTATTTCTGCAAAATGCTTAAGAGTGAATTGTTAGTACCTTACTGTTTCATTCACATCTTTGCTTATCATCAAAATATACTTGGTTAAGAATGTTCATCATCAAAATCAAGCTTGTTTAAGATAGTATGTTCAACATTCTCCCCCTTTTTGATGATGACAAAACATTGAGTGATATACCTTTCAAAATTTTATCTAACAATAATCATAAAGCAACTTAAGTTGCAAATATTTTAATAAAAATTCTATTAATTAATTCAGTGAAGCTCCCCCCTGACCCAATGCACATTATTTTAAATGTATTTTATACAACAGAAATTTTCATTCATATCAATTTGGATATTTTTATGTCGATCAGTTTATACGTGCACATTTTACATATCAGTTTATACATTAACTTTTTCTCCCCCTTTTCATCATAATCAAAAAGGTGGAAAGAAACAATCAATAATATTAAAGGATAATCATGATAAAAAAATGCAGAGATATAGAACTTTTCATTGATCAAAAATTTGCAAAAACAACATATGTATGGAGTCAAAATTCTTTACATAATGAAAAAAAATTTCATCAGAGAGAAAGAAAAATGTAAAAGGCAATAATGTTATTGGGGTGGTTTAGGTTTTCTCTAGTAGGTCTTGAGAAAGATATCTTTGAAAGGTGGAAAAGGGGGCTTGGGTTTAGAGGATGTTGGTGTAGGAGAGGGCTTGGGTGTTTTGGAGGATGATTTGGGCCTTTTTGGTGGAGGAGATGGGATGAAAAATGAATCTTTGGGAACTACTATAGAAGGTTCATTTGTATAAGTTGTAGTTCCATAGCTTGATACATAGATAAAATCAATTCTTTCTCGATAGTTTGGGAAATGCTACAGGAGTCCCTTTTAAGAGGGTTTTTGTATTGGCATTCATGTGGGCTATGTACTGCTGATAGTACATGGTTATTCTTTCAAGAGGGGCTTTTTTGTGTTCCTTGGGAGGTGGAATTCTTGGCTTCCTCTTGGGTTTGGAAGTGGATGGCTAAGATGAAGGTGTAGAAGGTGATGGTTTTGGTGGTGGTTTTGGTTTTGGGACGGCAGGAGGTTTTCTTGTTGTTTTTGGTTTTAGGATAGCAGGTGGTTTTCTGGCTTTTGTTTTGGTAGAAGGTGAAGATGAGGTTTTTGGTTTTGGGACAGGGATTGGTTTAGATTATATCTACCTTATCCTATGTTGAATAGAAGTGTCATTCATCTAAGGATATGGGGGAGGCAGATTGTTAGCAATGGCCTCTAGATTGGCAGAATTGTAAAATAAGATTTCTTCCATAGTAATAAGAAAGAGTTGAAGAGGACTTGAGGGAGATGGAAATACTTTTCTAGGAGGTTTTGATGCTAGTAGCATTTGAAGAAGTTTCTTAGTGTAAGATTGAATGATTGACTCTTTATCAGGAATGTGAATTTTGTATTTTTTGGGAGTCAATGAAGGATTTGGAAGAAGTTAAATCCTATGAAGAGTTTTAGGATCCTCAAGTTTAGAAAATAGATATTTTTGAGAAGATAGATGAATGGACTGTGAAAGAAACATCCTAACAACTTTGGAGTTGATTTTTGACCTAGTGTTAAACTCTGAATATGTCATCCTGATTGGATTGAATACACAAAGGAGAATATTAGGATTATCATCAATAAATTTTCTTTAAGAAGTGTGTGGAGGACTTTGTGGAGTGGGAGGATATAACCATTCTAGGGGTGATCGTAACCATGCAGGATGAAGTAAAGGGTTGTCCCTTTCTGGTGGGATTTCCTCAATTCATTCAAGGATTACTTCTCCAAAACTGATAAGATCCATCCAAGTCCAGTCCAAAAGATGGATGGTCCTAGAGGAAGAAAATGAATTGGATGGAGTGAAACTATGAAATATTTTTTATATCTGATAATGGCTCTATGAGGATTGATAAGATAATCCTCAGGGTAGTTGGATAAAGGTTCAATAGGAATGAAATTTGAAAATATGAAGGAAGGCTGTGTGTGTGTGGGAGTTTGAATGTTGTCTTTTGTAGTTGGAACTAATGGTGGTGGTGATGAAGGAGAAGTTTGTGTTGGAAAAGGGGGAATGTATGGGATGATGGAAGTTATGTAGGTAGTTTGAGCATCTTCTGGAATTGCAGAAGATGATGATGGATGAGGAGGTGATTGTGAGGGAGAGGACATCACTGTGATGGGAGAGTTAGTTATGACTGGAGAGAAGTGATGTGCAGGTGAGGGAAAGTGAGTTGGAGGTGGAGACACATGAGGATGAGGTGGTGAGAAGTGAGGATGATAGGCTTGATTTCTGAATGATTCTACTAGAGCTTATAGAGAGTCAAGTCTTTGGTCAATCTTATTGGCTCTCAGGATCATAGATGATATGGCAGTGGAAAGATTATGATCTATTCTATTCATTTGAAGAGCTAGAGTAGACATATAATGTTCAATCATTGTCAGTCTATCTTTTAGATGCTGTGGAATGAGTTGTTTATTAGGACTTAATGAAGTGGTTAGTGTGGTTGGTTGATGAGAGGAAGTGGGTCTCATGAGTGATGGAGATCGGATGGGTGTGAATGAAGTGGTGGCTGCTGCTACTGCTGCTACTGTCTCATTTTCTTCTCTTAATACTTCTTCTAACCCTTGTATTCTGACATTTCCTTGATCTTCTGTAGAGACTTCTTCTCTTATTTCCAGGGTCTCCTATCTTGTTGGGCTTTCTAATTCTTGTTCTTCTGAACTAGATCTTTTAGTTTTTCATTTTTTCTTGGTTTTTCACTATTCCAGCCTTGTGATGTCCTCTTGAAACCATTCTTTTTAATGTTCTTTCATTAACTATGTCTAAGTCTTTAGACTCTTCTTTCTTCTCTCTTGTCAAATCTACTCCTGCATCTCTGAGAATTCTTATGAAGATCATCCCATATGGAAGTGGAAATCTTGTCATGGATTTCACTAGATATAGATTATCCACTATGATTGGTGCAAGGTTTATTTTCTTCTTGCTTTTCAAAGCTCATAGCGCTTTTGCATCCTTCTCTGAAATTGAGTGTGTAGCTCCTATCCTTGGATATACATTATTTATCACTATTGTGTATGCCAATTTGTAATTCAGGCTCAAATGACCGACATGTAAGTAGTTTTCTTTTGTATCTATTTCAACTCCTGCCAAGTCTGAAAACAATCTTACTCTACTTGATGGCCACTCAACATATTATTCTTCAAAATTGAATGCTCTACCCTTGATGATATTTTTATTCTCATACTTTTCAAGATATCTAGAGTAGGCATTTTCTCTATTGAGAAAAATTACCTCAAATGTGTCATCTTCTCATCTTACTCTTTTAGAGATTACTGTCTTTGAGGCTTCATCCCTTTCCTTCCTTCTGATGCTTGAATCAGTTGATTTTGTTCTTACCATTGTAGTTGAAACATTTAGAGATTCAGAGATTGATGGAGAAGACATGATGGAAGACTAGCTTGAACTTAGAAGTTTGAATCAGGCAGGAAGTTAAGGGGTTTCTCGGAAGGGACGCTTTCGGATGCTTTGAAAATTTAGGTTTTCGAAAGTCTTTGAATAGTTAGATAGAATTTTGGAATTTTAGCTTCTTCGAAAAATGTTATCAAAGGCTCCAAAGATAGGATATGCGATCTTCAAAGGCAGTGATCATGACGGTTCAGTGACTTTGAAGCTTTACTTCGGATGCGACATGATCTTTCGAAGGTTACAAAATTCTATGTTAGGGGAATGGAATACTTTTGGAGGCTTTTTAGTCCTCCTTCAGAGAGTCTGAAATCTTATTTTGGAGTCTCCGAAATACTGTGAATTTTCAAATTTGTTCTTTCAATTCATTTTTCGCAAGAGTTATCAGTAAGGGGCACATTTTTCATTTTATAAATGTTTTATTAATTTTCAACTTAAGCATTTGGATCTAAAGCACCTAATTTTCTTCTTAATTTACTTAACCTGTCTTTTGGAAGAGGTTTAGTAAATATGTCTGCTAATTGATTTTTAGTAGGCATAAATTCTAAACATATATTATTATTCTGAACATGATATCTAATAAAGTGATGCCTAAATTCTATATGTTTTGTTTTGGAATGTAAGACTGGATTTTTAGTTAGACTTATGGCACTAGTGTTGTTACATCTTATGGGGATATAAACAAAGTTAAGACCAAAATCATTTAATTGCTGCTTTATCTAAAGGATTTGAGCACAACAACTACCAGCTGCTACATTTTCTGTTTCAGTAGTTGATAATGCCACAAATATCTATTTCTTGGAAAATCATGATATTATCATGCTTCCTAGAAACTAACATGATCTTGAGGTACTCTTCCTATCTATTTTATATCTAGAAAAATTTGTATCTGAGTACCCTACCTAATTGAAATCAGAACCTTTTGAATACCACAATCTGAGGTTTGGTGTATCTAAAAGGTATCTAAAGATTCTCTTTATAGCAATTACATGTGACTCTTTGGGATCTGACTAAAATCTAGCATACATGTGGACACTAAACATTATATCTAGTCTACTCATAGTTAAATATAATAATGATCCTATTATGCTTCTATAGAGTTTGTCACATACTGATTTACCTCTCTCATCTTTGTCTAGTTTTATTGAAGTGCTCATTGGTGTTCCATATTTTTTACCATCTTCTATATTGAATTTCTGTAGAAGTTTTTTTGTATACTTGACTTGGTGAATGGAGATTCCTTCTTTCTCTTGTTTGATTTGTAATCCCAAAAAGAAATTGAGTTCACCCATCAAGCTCATTTCAAATTCTCCCTGCATAGTCGTAGAAAATTCTTGACAGAGATTTTCATTAGTTGTACTAAATACTATGTTGTCAACATAAATTTGAACTATAAGTATGTCTTTCTTTGCATACTTAATGAAGAGAGTGGTATCAACTTTACCCCTTAAAAAACCTTTTTCAATTAGAAATTTGGTAAGTCTCTTATACCAAGCTCCAGGAGTCTGTTTCAGATCATAGAGAGCTTTCTTGAGTTTAAATACATGATTTGTACAATGAAGATCTTCAAAGCTAGGGGGTTGTTCCACATATACCTCTTCATTAATGAAACCATCCAAGAATGCACTTTTTACATCCATTTGATATAGCTTGAAATCCATATATGATGCAAATGCAAGAAGATTCTAATGACTTCAATCTTGTAATAGGGGCATATGACTCTTCAAAGTCAATATCTTCTTCTTGACAATACCCCTTTGCAACTAATCGTGTCTTATTTCTTACCACAATTCTTAATTCATTCAGTTGTTCCTAAAGACCCATTTTGTTTCTATAACAGTTTGATGGTTTGGTCTTGTAATAATAGTCCACACATCATTTCTTTTAAATTGATCCAATTCTTCTTGCATAGTTAAAATCCTATTTTTATCTTATAATGCTTGGTCTATGTAAGTTCATTCCAATTGAGAAATAAAGATAAAATTCCAATATATTTGGTGATAAGATGATCTAGTTCTAACTTTATTGAACACATCACCAATTATTTGGTTTTCAGGATGAGCATGCATAAACCTTCAATCTTTGGGAAGAGATGAGTTACCTTTCTCATTTCCTTCTATTGTGGATGGTTCATCTTCATCCATTATTGTCTTTGATAGTGGCGTTTCTACTCGATTATCTTATAGTTTTAGCTTTTCCACACTTGTTGGAAGATTATGTCTCATCATCAAAATCACTATTTCTTTTTGTAGAGTTAGTATGTTCATCAAATTTAACATGGATAGATTCCTCTACAATCTTAAGTCTCAGGTTGTACACTCTAAATGCTTTGCTAACAATGGAATATCCCAGAAATATACCTTGATCAGATCTACTATCAAAATTTCTAAGGTTTTCTTTGCTATTATTAAGAATAAAGCACTTACAACCAAAAGTATGAAAATATGAAATATTTGGTTTCTTGCCATAGTATAATTCAAATGAAGTTTTGTTGAGTATAGATCTGGTAAAGATTCTGTTAATGATATAGCATGCGGTGTTCATTGCTTCAGCTAAAAATACTGTGGGAGGCTGTATTCACTCAACATTGTCCTTGCCATCTCTTGTAAGGATCTATTCTTCCTTTTAGTTACTCGATTTTGTTGGGGTGTTCTTGGTGCAGAGAATATTTGAAGAATTCTGTTACTTTCACAAAAATTAGTGAATTTATAATTTTCAAACTCTCCACCATGATCACTCCTTATGGTAACAAGGTAAGAGCTTTGTTCATTCTGTATGCGTTTGGAAAATACTTCAAAGAATGAAAAAGCTTCATCTTTGGATGCTAGAAACATTACCCAGGTAAATCTACTATAGTCATCTACAATGACATATGCGTAATATTTCCCTTTAAGGCTTCTTGTTCTTGTTGGTCCAACTAAATCCATATGTGGCAACTAAAGAGGTTTGATTATGTATACTTCTTTGTTTGATTTGAAAGATTCTTTTACTTGCTTACCTTTCATGCAAGCATTACACAACTTATTATCAAACTTGAGTTTTTGTAAGCCAACAACATGAGTTCATTATCATTCACAACAAGACACTTAGCTTGAATTTCAGAAAGATTAACCAAATATATATTTTCATGTATTTTACTATATAATATAACTGATTGAGACATTTTTAATATAGAACATGATCGAGATTCAAACATAACTCTATATCCTTTATCACAAAATTGACTTCTCTAAGAAGAATGTGTTTTAATCCTTCTACTAAAAGTACATCTAAAATTATAGTAGATTGTGGTTGGCCAATCTTACCGATCCCAACTACTCTACCTTTACTATTATCACCAAAGGTCATTGTTCCACTAGATTTCATTTTCAGCTCCAAAAACAGCTCCTTATTCCTTGTCATGTGCCTTGAGAAACTACTATCAATATACCATGTGTTGCTCTTTATGGCTCCCAAGCACACCTGCATGATAAAGTTAAGTTTTAACTTTTGATACCCATTTGGGAATAGGTCTAGGTGGGTTAGTTTCATGTAATGTTGGTACTCATTGTTTCTTAGGTAAGACGGTTTTAACTAAAGGAATTTGAGTTTTTTTTAATACATTTGCAATTATTTTTGGAACCCAAATTGTAGTTTGTTTGAATTTTCTATGTTGTTGCTGTCCACTTCTTTTCTTTGGTTTTATTTTTAACAGAGTGGAAGTCAATGTCTTTTTGAGAGCATTGTTCTCAACTACTACTTGTTCAAGTTTGCTATTGGTGTCCTTGCCACTCTTGAGCTTGGAATTTTCTTCTTTTATTTTGGAGCATTCATTTGCAGCCCTTTTGAGCTCCTTTTTTGTTTCTCTATACTTCTCTTTCAAAGTAATGAAATCTGAATATAATTCTTCTAACATTTCTTCATGACTGGGAGTTTTAGAATTAGAATTTACCTGCTTTTCATGGATTTCTATGAAGCTGATTCCCGTATGAAGTTTATCATGAGTGCTTTTGTTTAGAGAGAGTTGACTGATTTGAGCTTCATATTATTCTTCTTCCTCCCTCTCACTTTCATTTATAATATTCTCTAGCATTTCCCATGCTACTAGAGCTGTCTTCTTCTTCTGAAATTTTCTACTAGTTCTATTGTTGTTGTTCCTTCTGTCAAAATATGAATTGTACTTCTTTTGCTGATCATTTTGTCTCTTGTTTGGCTCTAGACAGTCAAAATTCATATGTCTAGGTTTCCCATAGTTGTAGCAAGTGGGTGGTTTTTTCTTTCTATCATTTCTTCCAAAGTTGTTCCTTAATTGTTCTCGTGATCATTTGAATCTTCTCGTGATCATTGCCATCTCTTTATCTTCATCTTCACTTGTGGATGCATCAATTTGAGATTCTTCATTTTCTGATTCAACTTTAAGAGCAATTGCTTTCTTGCCCTTTGGTTCTTCTATATTTTTTTGCTTCATTAATACCTCATGAGTCATAAGAGAACCCATGAGCTCTTCTAGACTCATTATGTCCAGATTCCTTGCTTCCTAGATTGCTGTAAATTTAGGCATCCATTGCTTTGATAAAGATCTCAGAATTTTCTTCACCATTTTGGGCTTTGCATATTTTCCTCCTAAAATTTTCAGCCCATTTGTTATCTTTTGAAACCTTCCGAATATGTTTGAGATAGACTCTATCTCTTTCATGTTGAAAGCTTCATATTCCTTTACAAGAAGATTTATCTTAGTTTCCCTTACTTGCTTTGTGCCTTCATGTGTAACCGCTAGTTTGTCGTAGATTTCCTTTGTAGTATCGCAAGACGATATCTTGTCAAACTCATCAGATCTAAAAGTGTAATAAAAGCAATTCTTTGCCTTAGCATCTTTCTCAGCTGCTAGAATGTTCTCAATAGTGTATTTATCTTCAGTATTTAGGACAATCAAACCATCCTTGATGGTTTTCTATAGTTGATAATCTGAGGTAATTAGAATTTTTTTCATTCTCATCTTTTAGTATCCATAGTTTGTACCATCAAATAGTGGAGGTCTGGAAGCTGATTGACCTTTAGCAAAAGTGTTGTAGAAATAGCTGGCCATTGAGATCTCTTCATAAGTTATATGATGGAATAGTATGTATAACTAATGAAGCCTGCTCTGATACAAATTATTGGTCCCATTTAGATGGTGACTCAAGAGGGGGGGGGGGGGGGTGGCCGCGGAAGGTGAATTGCGTCAT
>JAYJMB010007089.1:0-10504 GCA_036873735.1 Pouteria campechiana
CCATATGTAGGATGTCATAGTCAGTCAGTGGCTAGATTTTGTAAGATTTTAATGTTAACATCTCATTAATTATTTCATACACATACTCATAATGATATTGTATACATAGTTAACCAATCAATACCGACTCGAATACTAATACATCATACTCTCTTTTGTATCAACCAATCCATGATTACCTCTTATACCAGTATATTGCTCCACTATCATCCACATACTCCTCCTAGAGAGGGACACAAATTAGAACACTACCCTTTCACTCTTCAAAATGTTAGGTCCATCTTGGCACTTCCGGCTAGAAGCCTGCAACGCATAACCATATTACTGTATCCAATGGCACCCCACCCTCATCACCTTATAAGAGTACCAATTCTCCCTAAACATGCCTACACAAGCTACTCAGGCCAATCATAGCAATCAGGTCATCCAAGCAATAGCAACGCCCGACTGCGCCGGCTGCCCACACAACCACCCACTGGCCAACCAGGCCACTCCTTGTCACATGGTGGACATAGGTTAGCCCCACAACCATCATAAAATACATATATGAGCTATACTAGGCTCTGCACCAATCAGGTGTCAATACCAAAATTTATCGGCACTCTCGGGGGCGTAGAATATATGTACATAATTTCTAAAAGAAAATTCTTATTTATTAATTTATAAATATGAAATTGACCAAAAATTATTTGTATAGATTCCCAATAATATGAAAAAACTTTTATCCAAATTTCAAGTCAAAATAATATAAATTGATCAATGTATAATTAAAATATTAAAATATAAAGAAAACATGTTATACAAAATTAGAAATCTCTTTTTCCCCTCAAAATTTTTATGTCCATTCCACATAATATAATAGAATGTTTGTAAAAATTTTAGCTTAAATTAATTTAAAATGAGAATATTAAAAATAAAGCAAAATTTAAAAAGGGTGGGAACTATCAGCATCTTATTTTCAGGGTATTTAATGTTCATATTTTTTTCAGGGGTCAAATGGTGAAATTTGTTCATGAAATTTGATATTATGGTATATAGTTATATATATTTTAGCTCTATAGTTTTATTTTTGTAAAATAACATTACTAAATTGGGTTTTAATCAACCTCAAGAGAGTTACTTGATAAGGCATTCTGTCAGTGTACTATTCATCTAAATTCTATTATTTTTAATGCAATTTAATTCATGCTAATAAAATAGATTAATTATGCTTGCATGGGGCAGATAATGCACGTTTAAAATTATGCAACTCACATAAAAATTTTAGATTACATGTGCCCAAATAGTAATCATTTAAAGAAATCAAATTGAACTTAAAATAACTTAAAACAACTACCTGTTCACCTTAATTAATTGAGAAATTTTCACAGCCTTCACACCCCAATTTCTACCCTCTAACGAAGCCATAATTCCCTGTTAAGATTTTCAACAAACCCCCTTGAATTTGGGTTTGAAATTCATTGAAGATAAATCAACTTTTGCATAATATTCTTTCATAAATATCATCACCATTTAAATCAGATAAAGCACTTACCTTAATCTTCAAATTCCTTTGGTGGTTTCCACTAATTAGCAATATTTCACCATGTTTGGGTGACTACCAATTCTTGATCTCAAGAGAAAATACATCCTATAGCCCACTAATTACTTGAATCAACATTTTCTATGGATCACTTGAAGCAAAGTTGCCTAAAATAGAAAATTGGAATGTTGGAGAGAGAGGGTTTATGTTGGCTAGTATGGTCAGGGAGATGAGAATGATGAAATGAGATGGGCATTGTAGAAACACACTTTTTATATTATTTTTTTATTTTGGTAGTGTATGCTCCATCCACTTAATGGCAATAAAAAACTTAGCATATGTTAATGACTATTAAAAGAAAATCATCACTCTAACTAATTCAGTTTTAGCACGTTAGCACAATTGCTCTTGGATTTTCTTAGCTAAGCTTTCAAAAGTGTAGCTCGTCAAAATTATACCTAAATTTGAAAAAAATTGCCCAAAACTAAATGTACTTGAATGCTTGCCCCAAATTGAATGTACTTGAATATAATGTAAAACACCCCCCAACTTAAACTTCACATTGCCCTCAATGTGAAATAATGAAAGAAGTTTAAGATCAAGAGTCTCTCTGAATAAAATGCATTTACATCCCCTTGTTATGGAGCTAGCTTGGCATCATTTTAACACTAGGAAGAACATCTACAATCCTCTAAAATCATAATTTCTCCTTCTACAACACACAACAACTAGAAATTAAAAACAATCTATCCTGACAATAAATAAAATAAGCAAATGTAATGACTCAGTGCTTCAGCACATATTGTCCACTTTGCCTAGTGCATCCTTACTAGGAACCTCACCAGACTCATGAATTTGTCCCTTCTGGCGCACAGTGCATCCTTAACAAGAACCTCACTAGCACCTCCGAGCCTATCCTGCACCCACCTAAAATGGGTGCTACGTTTGCAATCGAGCCTCACATATTTAGCCTAGGACTCCCTCCCTCACCCAGGCTATGTGGGATCTCACATCCACCCCTCCTCACGGCTGCCATGTCCTCATGGCACACACCCCTATAGACTATTAGGAGTCGGCTCTGATACCAACTGTAATAACCTGGCGCTCCAGCACATATTATCTGCTTTGCCTAGTGAATCCTTACTAGGAACCTCACCAGACTCATGGATTTGTCCCTTCCGACGCATAGTGCATCCTTAACAGAAACCACTAGCACCTCCGGGCTCATCCTGCACCCGCCCAAAATGGGTGCTACCATTGCAACCAAGCCTCACATATTTAGCCCAGGACTCCCTCCCTCACCCAAGCGACGTGGGATATCACATCCACCCCTCCTCAGGGTTGCCATGTCCTCATGGCACACACCCCTATAGACTATTGGGAGTCGACTCTAATACCAACTATAACAACCCGGTGCTCTAGCACATATTGTCTGCTTTACCTAGTGCATCCTTACATGGAACCTCACCAGACTCAGGGATTTGTCCCTTCTGGTGCACAGTACATCCTTAACAGGAACCTCACCAACACCTCCGGGCCCATCCTGCACCCGCCCAAAACGGGTGCTACCTTTGCAACCGAGCCTCACATATTTTGCCCAGGACTCCACCCTCACCCAGGCAATGTGGGATATCACATCCACCCCTCCTCAGGGCTGCCATGTCCTCATAGCACACACCCCTATAGACTATTGGGAGTCGGCTCTGATACCAACTGTAACGACCCAGCGCTCCAGCACATATTGTCCGCTTTGCCTAGTGCATCCTTACCAGGAACCTCACCAGACTCACGGATTTGTCCCTTCTGGCGCACAGTGCATCTTTAACAGGAACCTCACCAGCACCTCCGGGCCTGTCCTGCACCTGCCCAAAATGGGTGCTATCATATCATATTGTCCACTCTGGCCAGCTCTAGGGCATCCTTACAAGGAACCTCCCCACTAACCAACCGCACGGATTTGTACACACACACATACACACAATGATGCAGCACCGGTGGGCCCATCTTACCACCCATATGCAATGGGTGAGGGAGGGAGTGCTGATGTGATATCCCACATCGCCTGGGTGAGGGAGGGAGTCCTGGGCTAAATATGTGAGGCTCGGTTGTAAAGGTAGCACCCATTTTGGGCGGGTGCAGGATGGGCCCGGAGGTGTTGGTGAGGTTCCTGTTAAGGATGTACTGTGCGCCAGAAGGGACAAATTCGTGAGTCTGGTGAGGTTCCATGTAAGGATGCACTAGGTAAGGCAGACAATATGTGCTGGAGCACCGGGTCGTTATAGTTGGTATTAGAGTTGACTCCCAATAGTCTATAGGGGTGTGTGCCATGAGGACATGGCAGCCCTGAGGAGGGGTGGATGTGATATCCCACATCGCCTGGGTGAGGGAGGGAGTCCTGGGCTAAATATGTGATGCTTAGTAACAAAGGTAGCACCCATTTTGGGCGGGTGCAGGACGAGCCCGGAGGTGCTAGTGAGGTTTCTGTTAAGGATGCACTGTGCGTCAGAAGGGATAAATCCGTGAGTCTGATGAGGTTCCTCTTAAGGATGCATTAGGCAAAGCAGACAATATGTGCTAGAGCACCGGTTTGTTACAGTTGGTATCAGAGCCGACTCGCAATAGCCTATAGGGGTGTGTGCCATGAGAACATGGCAGCCTTGAGGAGGGGTGGATGTGATATCCCACATCGCCTAGGTAAGGGAGGGAGTCTTGGGCTAAATATGTGAGGCTTGGTTGCAAAGGTAGCACCCATTTTGGGCAAGTGCATGATGGGCCCGGAGGTGCTAGTGAGGTTCCTATTAAGGATGAACTGTGCGCCAAAAGGGACAAATCCGTGAGTCTGGTGAGGTTCCTAGTAAGGATTCACTAGGCAAAGCGGACAATATATGCTGGAGCGCCGGGTCATTACAATTGGTATCATAGCTGACTCCCAATAATCTATAGGGGTGTGTGCCAAAGGACATGGCAGCCATGAGGAGGGGTGGATGTGAGATCCCACATCGCCTGGGTGAGGGAGGGAGTCCTGGGCTAAATATGTGAGGCTCGATTGCAAACGTAGCACCCATTTTGGGTGGGTGTAGGACAGGCCCGGAGGTGCTAGTGAGGTTCTTGTTAAGGATGCACTGTGCACCAGAAGTGACAAATTTGTGAGTCTAGTGAGGTTCCTAGTAAGGATGCACTAGGCAAAGTGAACAATATGTGCTGAAGCACTGGGTCGTTACAGTTGGTATCAGAGCCGACTCCCAATAGTCTATAGGGGTGTGTGCCATGAGAACATGGCAACCCTAAGGAGGGGTGGATGTGATATCTCACATTGCCTGGGTGAGGGAGGGAGTCCTGGGCTAAATATGTGAGGCTCAGTTGCGAAGGTAGCACCCGTTTTGGGCGGGTGCAGGATGAGCCCGGAGGTGCTAGTGAGGTTCCTGTTAAGGATGCACTGTACGCCGGAAGGGACAAATCCGTGAGTCTGGTGAGGTTCCTGGTAAGGATGCACTAGGCAAAGCGGACAATATGTGCTGGAGCGCCGAGTCATTACAGCAAACTACTAAGCTAAATGATATGAAAAGAAAGAAAATTCAGAAAAAGCTTGAGTTGCCTACCAAGAAGTGTTTGATTTAAAGTCTTAGCCTAACTATGGCATTCCATCTTTGAATTAAAATTTAGCCTTTCTATGATCCAGTTCCTTGAAACTTGGTAATGCTGTGTAGAATTTTGGTGCTCCTAATTGATAAACATAGTTGACTGATTCATCATCTTCTAATTCATATCTATCAACTAGTATTGCTTCAACTATGTTTATGGATTCTCCTGAAAACTCCTCCATAATTCCATCCACTCCATTCATCTTAAAGTTATTCTTATTCTCAATAGACAGCTCCATCTCCTGGAAAAAATTGAACTTCATACTATGATCTTGGAATTGTATGATTGTGTCCTCCTCTATACCTGTAAAATAAGAAGGAACAATAACTGGAAAGCATAAATCATTGCCTATAGATGCATACCTTAAAGAATGAGGCAATTGCTCCAGTTTAGATTTTTCTTTAATTTCCTCCTTTTCTGAGCTTTCATGAGAATTTTCAATCATCTCACCAGCTTTTTCTTGTGGGAAAACATCTAATACTAGATTTTGTTCATTGTCATTGCAGGTTTTTCAATAACTTTGTTTAGCTCCAAACACCAATGAAATGAGATAGGTGGATCATAAGGAGGTGGTGGCTTGTAGTTGAGTTGAGGGTTAAGAATTGGAAACACAACTCTCTTTGCATTCACCTCCTCTTCATCGTTTATGAAAATATTAGAATTTTTAATTACATTACCAACTTTATCATGTATTACCTTACCACCTCCCAATGTTGTACTGTTTACTTGCTTAGGCTGACTTGATAGCTTTCTATATGTGTCACTTTACATAGCCTCTGTGATTTGCTCCAAATTAGTCTCTATCTTCTTCATGGTTTTCTCCATATTCTGAAAACTTGATTCAGTATTTTGGAATGATATTTCATCATTCTAAGACCAAGTTTGGGTTGCTTGGATAAACTTTGCAATGTCTTTTCTAGAGTTGGCTTTGTTTAATGAACATAAGTTCCATCTTGAATCAGATTCTAATTATTGTTCCATGAAAAATTGGTATGACTTCTCCAACCAAGATATGGATCATCATAAGGTTGCTGGTTATAGAAGTTCGTTGCATTAGCTTATCCTGAAAAATCTGCAAAACTCTACCTAGAAGGACGAACATTGTATGAGTGACCAGAAATACCACAAATAGAACATACCTCAACAAGAATGGATTGTTTTTTATTCATCATCATGAAGCACATCATCTCCATTTGTTCAATAAGCTCCAACATCTGCATAGAAAGCTCAGTGTTAGCATTCACTTCATACATTCCTCTAGACCTACCTCTAACACTTTTTTGTTGTAAGTCCACCCCAAGCATCTTATATATAGATTATAAATTTCCTCTAGGGTCTTCTCTCCCATGTGTTCTTCTTCCTTGTAATCAAAGCTCAACAAAAAAAGAAAATTAAACAACTAAAAATCCTATATACAATAAACCTACAATAAAGAAAAAAATATTTTGTAACTAAATCTAATTAAATCAATCAGAAACCATTCCCCAACAATGGTGCTAAAAACTTATTGGTTCAAATTATAATACCTCACAAGTGCATGATTTTATAGCAATATAATATGCATGAGCAAGGGTCGATCCCATAAAGCACAACAAACTAATTTAATTGTATTAAATTACTAACTAAAACTAACTTCGAAAAGATGGATTGTTGGTTTGAAATAATAAGAATAATAAACTAAAGAAATAATCAAAAATCTAGGGCTAAAATAATATAAGATGAATCTCGAGTGGCAAAGGTCTAGGGTTCAGATTTCACCACTTAATGACTCCCTTTGCTATTTGGATATTGGATTCAATGCTTGCTTGGGTTCATTTATTCTATGATATGATTATAACCATTTAGTGTGTGGGTTTAAATCAAGCACTTCCACTTGTTTCAATTACCTATGGTGTGTAGTATAATTGAGGTAAAAACCCATTATGATCAACAGCTATAAACTAAGTAGAATGGTTGTGCATTCTACTCTTCTCATTCAAGTAAGCTCATGGTTGTGTGTTAGGCGAATGCCTTAACCATGCATAGACAATCAATAGGATTTATAAAACTAGTGATCAAGCAATCACACAAATCTAAAGATTGAAATAAACTCATGAATAAAAACATAGACTTGCATTAAATAATCAATAATCCAAATAATAAGGTTTATCAAAAAGGGATACATCTTCACCCTAGAAAGAAGGAATTAGTTCATGAAGAAAATAAAAGATATTCCCTTCATGAAGATCATCATACTGCAATTCACCTTCTTGAATCGCTTTTACTCTCTTGAATCTCCTTCGTTGCTCCATAAAATCTCCTAAGAGGAGCTTCCATGAAAACCCTAAAACTCTCTCTTCAAGTGCTCGCTAAAGAATTCTCTCAAAAGATTGCTTAAAAACTTCCCAAAAAGTCTTTCTAAAATAAGAAAAATGGCATAAAAATCATAAAATTACAGAATTTGACAAATTTTGACCTGCTGCCGATGCCACCTGCTGTCTGGTGGGTGGTGAGTAGGAGATGGCAACTCCAGTTTGCTATCTATAGGAGATTCTTTGATTGTTTTGACCACAACTTTCTTGCATAAACTCGAAATAACATGATTCATTTTAAATTTGTTAGATAACTTCAAGATCTACAACTTTCGTGTTGATAACTTGAGCTTAATATACTTATAAATGTAAGAAAAAGTGCCTCAAAGTGGCACTAGTGGTGCTAACTTGCTGTCTTCCCTAAGAGGTGTTCACTATTTTATCCATAACTTCCTCATATGATCTCCAAATTGGATGATTTTTGATTTGTTAGAAATGTAACTTTAAGGGTTTCAACTTTGAAGTTGACACTTATCCTATATCAGTCTAGATTGGTATCAGAAAATGAATCAAAGTGGTGTTACTTCACATTCAAATTCTTTTTGATATGATGTTTTACTTGAAAAACCAAATAACTTCATTGAGTGTAATATTTCATCAAATGTAGTTATGAACCACTAAAATAATGTCAAATAAAGTTAAACAACATATAAATTTTGGCATTAAAAGATGATATATTATGAGCTCATCAGTATTGTTTTTTCATACATATTTAATCTTGGATGTTATCCCTTGTGTCTTTTCGATAATGACAAAAAGGGGGAGAAAGAGTCTATTTTGTATAAAAGGTGAGATATTCTATTTGTATAAGGAGAAATAGTCTATTTGTATGCTTATATGATTAGTGGAAGTTATGTATATTCCATGTTGAATGTAAATCTTTTCTGCTTAGTTCCCATATATGTTTATGTTTTACCTGTTTGAAGGATAATTCACTCAGATGTTTTGTCATCATCAAAAAGGGGGAGATTGTTGAACCAACCTCTTTACTTGGATTGATTTTGATGATTAATATGTTTAGCCAACCAATTGTTTATGACGAGCAAAAATGCATGAGTGAAAGTTTAAGCTACTAATCAATATTTCCCAAGTATGCAATAACAACTATTATATCAAGGAAATAACATAAGTGGATAGCGCATATAAGACTATATCAGAGACAAGATTTACTAGCTTACAAGGAAGAAAATATAAATGCTCAAATGAGAATGAATGACACTAAAACTTTGAAGAATAGTGACTGAAACAATTTCCAAATATAACTCAAAGCACTGTCAATGTAATTCAGAAAAGTGCCCAAAGTCAGATAAAAACAAGGCTTCAAAATAGAGAAAACAATCTAAGTTTCAGACTTAAGCAATGAATTGAACACTAAAGAAGCAAGTTCGGATACCACATAACCAATTCCTAACATAGAATTGAATTTGGACATTGCTGAACAAGAAGCAAAGTCACTAGAAATTCAAAGCTAAATTCGGACATTGCAGAATCCAAACTCGAACATTATTGAAAACTGAAGAAAGAAACTAAGTGCATAAGAAGTCCAAGTCTAAAAATCCTAAGTGCTAAATCCCAGGCATAGTCATTACTGAAGGCACCAAGTCTTAAATCTTAACTTCGGACGAAGCCCACTCACTTCCAGACATAGCTAGAATAAAGTTGTGTGACCAAGCATAATTTGCACCAGTCTAAGTCCAAAATATTGACTGCGAACATGGCTATCCCATTTTAGACATGACAATTCATTTTCAGACATAGGTGAATGAAGTCTCTAGCAAGATGAATGCCAGTCCAAGTCTAAAATATTAACTTCAGACATGGTAATTCAATTCTGGATATGATGATTCATTTTTGGACATCGCTCAGAGAAGTTTGTTGCAAGTTGAATTCTAGTCCAAGCTGAATTTTGTCTATGTGGTCAAAAACCAACATGTATAAGTTGTTAGTAACCATGGAAACCAATGGGTATAAGTTTGTTGGTGGGTTTTGAAAACCAATGTATAAAGGTTTGTTAGTGAGCTTGGAAACCAACGGTGTAAGTTGTTGGTGAGCTTGTTAAACAAATAGGTGTTTGTAGAACCTGAGTATAGTAAGGTTGACTCAGAGAAGAGGAATAGGTACCTTGTTGTGAGCCAAACCTCTATAAAATTACCTGTGCACTAGGCTATGTGTTCATTTCTTAGTTATTTCAGTACCTTGATTTTATATTGCCAAATTTTTTTGTAGCTCAATTCAACCCCCCCTCCCCTTCTTGAGCCACGTTAGAATGTAGAATGGTGCCAACATTTTAAACATCCTCTAAAGTCCTCAGAATCTTCTAAAGTATCTTCTAAACTCTTTCAACATGATTTTAGAGCTACGTTCATGCCTCTAAAACTTCTTCTAAAGTTCAAAACTTATAATTTTAGAGCATTTACCTATTTTTCTTCCTTCGAAACTTATAGTGCGATTTATTTAGGCTTCTTATAATATGATTTTTATGACAAATCACTGAATTTTGATTTCCTTAGTGTGTTTATTTGTTTTATCAGTTTGTTTCTACAACACTTCAAAAAATAGCTTGTTAGTACTAAAATTTCTCACTCACTTGTTTGCTCATCATCAAAACTTAGCTATTACATAGTATTCATTAGCAAAATCAAGCTAGTTAAGGGGCTAGACTTGACGTTCTTCCCTTTTTTGATGATGTTAGAATAATTGAGTGATACCTTTTATAAAGAAGAGAACTTAAAAAAATGCTAATGAATCTAAGAAGCTCCCCCTAAATATATGCATTGATTCTAAACAGGATTGAGAAATTTTATTTGTTAACTTGCTTAATTTTATCTATTAACTTGCTTATCTAGATGAATTTCCTTTTTCTTATACTTCTTCAATTATCTCCTATATCTCTACCATTTCTCTCATTTCTCCTCCTTTTGTCATAATCGAAAAGGAATAAGGGTGAGAAAGATACATGCAAAAAATGAAATAGATGAATGTACATACA
>JAYJMB010007090.1:0-10504 GCA_036873735.1 Pouteria campechiana
ATCATAACATTATTTTCACATGTGCATATTAAATTTAGCATGCACCATTTTATCTTGAATTTCATAATTTCTCCTACACCAAATTAAAATTTCAATTTACTCACTATATAAAATGCAAAATCATAACTTTTCAATTATAATCTACAATTTAACACCACCAAGTGTTATAAATGTAAACTAAGTAATAGAATACTATAGTGTAAGAAAACAAATAAATAAGTACACACAAACAAAATGATTTTTGTAGTAGTTCAAGAACCCCATCCCTACATTCACTCTTCCAAGAGCACACACTCATTATGCCTTGGGTTTCACTATATCCCATCTAATGGAAATACAATAGTTCTCCTAGCACTCTTCTAGATTTCAGCTTTAGGGGGCATAAATAAGTGTTACCAACACTCTTTTTGATTCTAGCTCCAAGGGAGGTAAACACAGTGCTTTCAGTATACTTTTGGTTTTCATGAGCTCACTAGGAAACTCACTAGTTTCGAAGATTACCAACAAACTTGTTGATTTTCTAGAGATCACCAACAACTCTCTGGTTTTCAGATTAACCAGAAAACTACACTTTACAAAGTGTTACAATGAAGCATAGGTGAAGATAAAATCTTTTACAACTCTAGTAATACAAAAGGATCTTCCTATAATGTAAGGAAAATGGCCATTAAGAATATGAAGGTTTAAGCTCAAGGATAGACAACTGAAGGTTTAAGGTCTTGGCCATGGGTTGAAGGATTTGCATAAGGCTATGTGCATCTAAAAAGTATTCCTTCACCACCTTTGAATCGTCTCACCTCTTCTCCTTAAATAGCTCTCTTGAAAACTTGACTGTTAGAGGAAGATGATCTTCATTAAATATAGAGACAAAAGTAGATGAGTGGGAAATCAATGTAGAAGACCATTCTGATAATCTCCCATTTGAAAATGTGGTGTAATTAATTTTCATATGCTAAGAGCTATTTTGCAGTGCCAAACTTGACATAGAAGAGGTGAACAACTGCAACCAACAAATGAGGAGATGCCGTAGCTCTGACTTGTATCATGGTTTTGGATAAAAGATAATAAATTCTGAAAAAATCATTTTCTCTATTTTGACCAATGCTTTATTGCATTTGTCTAAGGTTAATATCAATTAAAGTCTCTTTCCATCTAGATAGAGTCTCTTTGTCTCCTACTTTGTCCATAGTTGATTCTAGATGAATTTGGGTTTCTTCATTTTCAAACAAATGTGTTTTGCTCTCTGAACTTCTTCTTTCATCTGCTACCTTTTTATTGTTTCTTTGGATAGTATGAGATTTCAAATAGAGTATTCAGATTGATATCTTTAATCATATTTCAAAATCTTTGTAACTCAAACTTCTTGAAATATGGTAGATGGTTAGAATAAATTTTTGCAGTTCTACACTTGGAAATTTGAATAGGTTATTGATGTTTAATTCTTGTTTAGCACTTAGAACCTTCAAGCATTTTATTCTCCTTTAATGTATTATCTATTTTTATAATCCAGAAAGGTTGTGGGTCACTTTAAAGAATATTATTGCAAGATACAGCTGTTGTAGAGTGTTAAATTTTTTATATTTGAAAATAATAAATTTTCACTATAGTAAATTACTATATAACGTTACTATAACAGCATTTCTATAGTAGATTACTGTAGCACCACTTTGTCTAAAGTAAGTATCAGATGAATAAATTTTACTATTGGTACTGTAGCAGAGTTACTATAGTAGATCACTATAGCACCGCTTTGTCTGAAGTAAGTATCAAAAGAATTTGCCCACTTAAAAAGTTTATCTATTGGTACTGTAGCAGAGTTACTATAGCAGATCACTATAGCACTTTGTTTTTTACTTCATCTACTGATTTTCTAAAGCTTTGTTTATTACTTTAGTAGGTTACTATAGCAAATTACTATAGTAATTTGTCTTCCACTCTGTTTATTAACTCAAACTTCATCTTCCACTTCGTTTGTTACTTCATCTACTAATTCATCTAAAGTTTTACTTCATCTTAGATAAACTTTGTCTTTCACTTCATCTTAGAGAATCCACTTCATCTGGCATTGTAGTATTTTACTATAGTAAAAGTACTGTAACAAAATTACTATAGCAGTGAACTTGCACTTGAAAATTTTTGCACTTTTGCCACGTTATTTACTTGACATTTTTCATTATAAATCAAAATACATCCACATATAATATACATAAGTTAGAGTATGGAGTCATTTAAGCATAATTTCTTTTTCATGTAAAGAATATCTTCAATGAAGCACACTTATCAAAAATGTTTATCCCCACATAATTTTCATAAGTTATAGAACATGGATAAATCACATAGTGTATTTTTCAATTAGAGCTTAAAGTGATAACTTCATAAAGCATATGATACATCTATGATCAACATATAATAAACAAGGTTAGTGCACTATGGATCATAATGAATTCTTCATTATCTAAAATAATTTATATAGTATGCTTGCATTCAAAATGTTATAATAATAATTAGTCATGCCAAGCATATTTATCTTCATTTTGGCTTTCCAGACTAAAATCATCATTAGTATAGATCAAGTCTTAAGACAAGTTTTGTTGTTATCAAAATCATACAACAATCCCAACGCTATATTGCCTGAGCACCAAAACCATTAGCCCTAAAGCTACTTCATCACCCACATTTTCTCCTTCTTTCCCCCATTCATAACCAAGAAAGAACCCACCACTCTTGAGCCTTGCACCCCTATTTTTCCACTTGTTTCCAATGAGAATCAATTACAAAATTTGACCAAATAATAAGGGAAATCACCCACACCTATTTCCACCATTGGGGACATGATTAAGGTTGGGAAAGTTGTTGCTAGGGTTCATGTGCTGCTGATTTTGGTGTTTCCAATGAAGAAATAAGTTGCTTTCCACTTGAAATTGGAGGTAAACCTCTTTCTGCCCAATTGATTTCACTTTTTAGGTCTACTAGGGTGACTGTGTAATTCATGGGAGCTATCTAGGGTTGGAAATGCATGATTTCTTAGGAAAAAATTGATTAATCAAGAATGGTAGCTTAATATATGTTATTTGGGCATGATTGGATTTTCATATCTGCCCCCAAAAATGGACAACTATATGGGTTGGTGTGATTTGGCTATTTATGGTGCATGGAGTGAATGTAACGTTTAATTAGTGATTTGATGATGAAATTTGAATGTTCATTATGCTAAGAGATGATTAATTTATGTTAGAATTAAGTTTTAAAGTTATGCATGCAAACTATTCGATGAAATGCATCAATGGATTCTTGTTTGAGAATGAAGGATGAATGGTTAGCTAGAAAATTAAATTTTTGGAGGTTTATTTATCTATTTTTGATGATAATTATATGTTAATTACAATGCTTATGAATTGTATATAGCTGGTATTGAATAAAATATGATGCAAGTTGCTGAAAATTGCATATCATGTATTTGTGAAAATACTTCAATGTGAAGCTGATGGAATGAGTAGGAGCTATTGGTGATAGTTTGGGTGGATATTATGCCTAATGGGATTATTATTAAGGTTAATTATATGCTAAATGTGTTGAATATGGTCTGTATAAAGTTGTTCATCCATGAGAATGATAGTTTGTTACTGAAATTTTGATCTAAATGCATGTATACAAGTTCTTTGTTAAAATACCTCTATGAAAAGTGTAACACAATTAAATGGTAATGTTGCAACCCTAAATAATCACTAAAAAGACCCTAAAACAAGGTATTTATGCACTACAAGCATGCCTAAGAAATGGAGAAAAAAATGGGCAACTATAGTCATGTATTGGGAGGTTGATTAACACTTGAATTGCACCCAAATTGCATCCCAAATTTGGACAGTGGGCATCTTGGAATGATGTTTAACTAGTTTGAAATAGTAGATGAAATTGGAGAGAAAGTAGCTAAGCTTATGCCCTTGAAGTCTCATTGGTTTTCATGATTTTCATGCTAACATAAAGCTTAAAGACCCTCTAATTGGTGACTTGAAAGAAACTACACTTGGGAAGTAACATGAGTGCATTGAATGTGCTCCCTTTACTTGGTACATTAGAGAACAAAATCAAATTTCTCAATTAACACCATGTAAATTGAACTTGATTCATGATTCATGTGTAGGGACAAGTGAGCATCAATTGGAAGCCAAGTTGTGAGATTTAGGGATTTATGAAGTGTTCTTCATGTGAGGTAAGTAGGTCTTTTACCACATGCATGTAAATGGATGATGTGATGAGGAAAGTGAGTATCCCACTGTGTTACATATATGTGAATGTATGAATTGTTAAGGATTGTGAGTATCCCTTAATCATGCACACGAGCACCATGACTTGACCATTAAAAATATGGTTTTCTTCATACATGTCTACATGTATGAGTTTATGGGGGCTAGCAACTATCCTTTGGATATGCACTATGGCTAGGTATGGTTGAATTATGATTGTGTGGGTGAAGGAGATAGTGACCTTCCCCAGATTACGCATTATAGTTTGTCATGTTTAAACTATGAGTGTATAATTGAGAAGGATAATAATTTTCCTATGACTGTGCTTGTATGATTAATGGGGGTGGTTATGTCATCTTCGTTGGGTTTATGGTTTAAATGTTTAGTTAATAACTATTTAATTTCATATGTGGAAGTGTATATGAATGTAGGTATAGAAAGGATAATTTTTCCCTTGACTGTGTAGATTAAAGAGTGAGAATGTTATTTCTTTTTGACTATGCATGTGTGGATGCATGATGTGATGGAACCAGAGATAATTCCATGGTTATGTACTGTAGCCTGAATATTGCTATTGTATTCTGCCTATTATATTGTGTAAAGGTGTATATTATGGGGGAAAATATTTGTATGTGAACTCGTTCTTCCTTTAGGTAATTAGGCATGGTTTGTTTAACCTATATGTGATTTGTTGTGAATTGCTAGGATTCAACAGTATACCAGGCTTTAGAATGTAAGTAGGCTCTTCTCCATGTCTTTTTGTGTAAGTGCATGGATTGATAGGGATAATGACTATCCATTTATTTTGGGCACCGTATTTTCTCTGATATGATTGTGCGGCATGATGTGTGATTATTCGGGATAGTGATTATCCCATAATCTTACATTAACTAATATTAGGTGACGGTGTGTGATTGGTATTGTTGGGAATAGAGTATATTCTATGTTTTGGTATATGAATGGGTGAATATATTGGTTGATAAAGGATAGTAAGATTCTAAGATTGTTCTTCTTGTTGTGTTGACATGAGTATATGAGCGAAGGGGATAACGAATATACCATACATTTATATATGAAATTATTATTCTTGTGTAGCGATGTCAAAATGATGGGAATACTCTTTACTCCCTGAACTGGCCTATAAGGATGTGTATGGTATAGTGTGAAATCAAAAATTGTGTGTCTTACAACTTGCATGACTGGTACGATTAACTTGAGGTGGCTATATGATTAACCAAGGATAGAGAATATCTCATATTTCTCTTTTTATATTTCATGAAACTTATTCTTGATACATGATGCTTATTCTTGTGTATGGATTTCTGGATAATTAGGGATAGACAATATCCCCTAATGTGTGGATAGTTAAGGATGCTGAATATCTCAATTATTGTCTTTACATGTTGTAAGGTGAATGAGTGAGGGGATGGAGGTATCCCACAGCTGTTTATGACCATTTTAACTAAAAGAAATTGCTATGCATACTATGTATGCTATGATGATTGCTTAAAAGAGTTATATATACATGTAGCAAACTAAATTGTATTGCTATGACATATAGTATGTCATGAATTATATAATGGATTGATTAAAAGTATTTATTGATTACTTGCCATTATTTTTTGATTGCCTACTTATTGAGTTGCTTGGACTCATGCCTTTTGTTTGAAATGTTTATTCCACTGGTTGGGCAAAAAAGACCAACCCTAAGTTGGTGCTCCAGGTTAAGCTCAAAGGGTAATTCTTATACTGTAGAGATGACATTTTCTCCCATGTTGTATATAAAATTGTAAAGTGAAAAAAAATTATGTTATGATATATATTAAAAAATTGTATGAGATAAATATGTTGGCATGTCATTGTGAGTTGGATTTATAATTATCAAGTGTGTCTATTGCCATCACAATGTAGCTATGGTCTTGGGCAGTATGGAGTTGTGTGTTATGGATTGTATTAATGATGTACTATATAAAAAAAATGCAATTGTATATGTAATGGAATGTTATGCGGGGATTGATTATATAGGTGAAATCCTTATATTTTAGGAGAGACTCTACTAGATTATTGGTACATTGGTAGATTCCTTCCCTGGAATATAAGATGATAGCATCCCACATAGGCACCATTAGAAAAAAAAATCTACAAGATGATCAAAACACATAGGGTGGGGGTGTGGGGCATTATACCAGCTGCCTGCAAGTGGACAACAAGGTGGATGCAAGAGTTTTGCTAAAATCTAATTGCAGTCGCTTGGCACAGCTGCCTACCACTACTACCTGTGAGTAGACAATAAAGTGGATGCAAGAGTTTTGTGAAAATCTAATTGCAGTCACTTGGCACAGCCGCCTACCACTACCGCGTGCTGACCTCCAATGGTCAAAATTTCAAATGTTACAAGCCTTGTAAATGCAACCCATTCTTCTCTAATGGTCAAGTTTTTGATAGATCTATTTAAGGAGAAGTGTAAGGACATTCTAGTAGTTGAAAAAGCAAAAAGATTGAGCTTAAACCTTTCATAAATCTTCACAACCCTAGGCTAAGAGCTTTAACCTTCAAACATCCATTCAAGATGTTCAACTTTCCAAATCTTCAAGGCTATATTCTTCAAGTACACAAAGGGAAGAGCTTCTATAATATAAATAGCTTTAACTATTTAAGTCATCCCCAGCACTTCATTAAGACACTATGAAAAAGTGTATTTCCTAACTTAGTTAGGAAGAGCAGAACTGGTCTTTTAGAGTATGTATCATAACCAATTTGCTAAATTAATTATGTCCCTTGGTGTTGATCTAGAAGAGTGCGAGTGGCACTGTATTTATGCCCCCTAGAGCTAATCCAGAAGAGTGTGAGTAATATTCTGTTTATACCCCCTAGAGCTAATCTAAAAGAGTGCTTATGGCACTAGTTCACACCACCCTAGATAATATAATAATGATTAACTCCTCTTGGTGATCAACTTCTTACTTCTTTTCTATCCCCAACATCAAAATGAGATCCTTAGGCCCAATTTCTTTATGAACCTTCTCTGTTGTGATAACAATTATTGTGGTACTTTACTTCTTGAGAGAGCCTCCCATTAAGAGAGCCTCCCATTGTGATGGATGGACCTAGAGGTGGTTTGCCTCAACCTCCTATCAAGGGATATAGACTACCTCCTATTATTCTAATTTATCACCCCAGAGACATAGTGACTCTATCCTTATGGTGCAACCCCGCATTGGTGATTTTGGTGTGGTTACCTACGTGGCTCCTAGCAACAAATTACTCTTAAGCTATTGTTGACCTTGCTATTGGGGGTCTATCCCCATTATGTTTGTGTGGGAGATCACAACCAAGGGCTTGGCCTCAATTTTCAGGACCTAAATAGTTATCTTTCTAGGCCTTCATCCAAATTTTACTACTGCTAGAGAGCTGCATCATGATTTTAGCCAACATCTACTACAAATCGATATTGGTATCCACAATAGCGATTGATTCTCAGTGAACTCTAGTGGTGTGCTCTTTGGGAGATGGGATATTCTCAATAGCATCTCTTCCTCCATTAAGATTGCCTTAACCTGCTATGTGTTTACTTTTGGGCCCTATGATGGGGCACCAACTATTTATGGTCAATAGTGAAAGAGATGTATGGAGGTTGGAACACATAGACCAACAACTTGGAAGAAAATCTCTCCACAAATAGGGCTTCTCAATACCTGCAAAATAAGGAAGGGGATACCTGGGGCTTACCAAAGATGTCCACTCCAATGCTTAAGTCAAAAACTTCCCAAGGGATGTGTAGAGACTAGAGAGAGAATACATAAAGGATGAGGAATTGTTAGTAAAGGCTAACAGGATAATGCTCCTATTTAGACCTCCCCTTGGACTACTGACTCGTGGTCTATGTAGCTTAATCACTTATTTGTTTATCTCTTGTTCCCTACCGAGATGACTTATTTATAGCATTGGCCTAATGATAGTAGGTATGTTGGTAGCGTAGTGTGCAATGCATAGTTAGTACCCATGTAGCAATATTATTAGGAGTCAGTGTTTACTCTAAGTTAGCAATTGTAACCAATGTGTGTGTATCTGCATGCATGAACCTTTATGTGTGCTAATCTCCTTCTTGTTCAATGTACGCATTTTTAGAACTAGGTTATGGATTTTAAGCAACTTTCTCAGCCCATGTTGGATTTTTGGCAGGCCCTATTACAGCAGCAACACTAGCCCAGTTTAACTTTGGATCTGAATCTTTGGCGTATATGGGAATGGGCTCGTCTACCCAAGTCTAATATCCAAAATGGCCTTCTAGCCCCAAGTGCTACACAAAGCTACCATTTGTTTCCTCCTTTAAACTAACATTTGTCCCATTTAGCTACAAAAGAAGAACACACCTTATTCCAAAAAGCCCTCTTTTTATCTAAAAGCCTTCTTATGCTCTAATTGTTAAGTCTAGGAGTGTAGTTTTGATGATAACAAAACTTATGTATGACTTAAACTGATTAAGTTTTGATAAGATTTTGAGTGACAAAGGAATCCACAAAGGAAACAAATAAGCCATAAAGGTTTGTCGTGTCCTCTCGAACCACATCTACATAGCATAGGACCAACAGATGAGAGACCACAAAGGACAGCACCTAGGTGACAAAAGTCTATCACACTTATTGCCTAGTTGGGTGTTCTGAATCACATTGACAGAATTTTTCTATAGAGGATTTATAATTCCCATAAAGGTCTATTGAAATCTTTGTAATGGTCATATTCTACTAAAAAGGCTACAAAGTTGTAACACCTAGGGTGTTAATTTTTTAAAATTAGGTATTGATTAATGGAGAAATATGATTTATTTAATGAAATGGCTCAAGTATATGTGAAGGGAATGAGAATTTCATGAAATTGAGCCAAATGAAATCATATGTGTATGATTATGTGGCGTGCTTACAAGTTAATTGAGGTAAAATTTTATGCAATTATGTTAATTTTATGTAGAATAAATGATAAAAAAGAATGGGGAAAAAATATTGAAAAATATTAAAATAATTAGAAAATAAGGTTAGCTAACAAGGTGGCATCAGTGGAGCTAGTAGAAGGCGGTGGCGTCGGGCGAAGACAGTGGGCTGGCACTGGCCGGGCCATGATGGGCGCTGGCGGTGCCAGTCAAAAATAAAGGTTAGTTTTTTGACTTTTTAACATATGTTTTGGTCATTTCTTCTCTGGTTCATCCCATTTCTTCACTCATTTTTGCCTAGCCTTGTTTAGCATGATTTCTTGCTATTTTAGCTAGAAAACCATCTTGTCTAGCTAGCTAAACAAATTATCTTTCATTTAAACCCAATCTTCACCCATTTGAACCATAGAAAATGGAAGGAAATGGAAGAAATGTCAGATTTTCACAAAATGAAAGGAACCATATGGAGCTGGAGGTTGGTCATTTGTTTGGAGAGGATGGCTACGTTCGTAAGTGGAGGTAAACTTGATTTTCTGACCAAATCTTAGAATTTAGATTTTAGGGTTTTGGGGGAAAATGTATTTTGGGGATTAATTAATGTATATGATTATGAGTGCATGGAAAAAATAGTTTAATATAGTAATTATTATGATTTAGCATGAGAAATCATCAATTTTGCTGAGTTAGGATTTTGTGAATAGTGAAAATTTGGGAAATTCTTGATTTTTGTTGAAATTATCATGGGGTAAACGATTAAATGCATGATTAGGATGTTTTGACTCTTTTTTGGGACAATTGAAAATAGTGAAATCAAACTTTTGATTATGTCCTAAATAAGGTTTAAAGAGGATTTTGTGTAAGGAGCTTGAATTAGCTATGTTCACAGTTTAGTTGAATGGTTTCCAAATTATTTAAGTATAATTCATGTTATATGTCAAGGAATGGCTATTGGAAATATAAGCACTTTGGAAGCCCGATGAATGTGATAGAATATTAATGATTTTGATATGGAATTGCTAGTTATAAATTGAATTATGGTTGTGTATTCATAAAATACATTAGCAAGAAATGATAAAAGAAGAATATAAGTTACATGGACTTGTGATAAATGTTAGAGTGCCATATGCACTTGGAAGGTTTAGAGATTTATTGAAGGATGAATCATATGATTTGAAAAATATAATTTCATGCTTACTATGAATTAATTAGAGTTATCTTATAAATGATTGGGATTATTGCCCTATATAAGATGATCTGAGAAGGATGAAAAGGAATGGAGCTAGAAGAGTGTATAATGATTCACTTGAGAATAGTTGGGGGGGGCGGGGGGCGG
>JAYJMB010007091.1:0-10502 GCA_036873735.1 Pouteria campechiana
GGTGGAATTTCATTCAAATGGTAGATCTCAAGGGTTTCTAGCTAGGACACATGATTTCCTAGCCAAAATGGCTAGAAGGGAGGAGAGAGGAGATGAACTAGAGAAGAAAACCCAAGAGAAATGGCTGAAATGTTTGTTGTCTCACTTAAAAAGACGACCCAAGTCGCTGTCCACAATTTCGGTTTTCCACTGTCAGCTCAGAGAAGTTTTTGTAAATTGGCCATATCTCCCTCATACGATGTCGAAATGGCATGATTTTTGATGTGTTTGAAAGATAATGTCAAGATATATAACTTTTATGTTTATGACATTTTCAAATTTAGTATTTAAATATGATTAATTGTTTCACAAAGTGATACCATGTGTTTTATTCCAATTTACAGCTCTAGAGACATTCATAGTATTTTAAATCTAGTTGTTCTCATACAATACCTGATTCATGTGATTCTTGATTCATTATTTGGGAAATTTCAAGGGCTACAACTTTAATGTTGGAAACATTTTCTAAATCATTCATATTATATGCCAAAAATTGGGTACAAGTCACACCTATATCATTTTCAGCTTCATGTTCTCATACCACTGTGCTCAAAATATAAATTAAATTTAAATTTTTCTCCATTTTTAACATTCAATAACACTATAGTGTGATCAAACATGTAATTAATCAAAATTAACACCATCAGGTGTTACAATTAGAAATGGTGGGTTGGGTGGAAACCCCAAACATAACCCAAGTGGAATTTTATATGGAAATGGGTATGGGTTCCCAACTAAAGTAAATGTTTAAAATATATAATTGATTAATGAGATAGTTGATATATGTATGAATTGAATGGTAATAAGTGTGACAGGTATAGGGTTAGTGGAGAATGGATGGGAAGCTGGAGTTTTCGAAGGCAAGGAACTCAAGAAATTGTAAGCAGATTCGTCAAAAAGGTAAGTGTTTTCTATGGGCATGTATGAATGGATGAGGATAGTATATATCCCATTTGTTGGATATAAATATGTTTGATTATGAGATAGAATCATTACTAATTTTATGTCTATATGAATGAATGCATCACATGATGTAATAGGTGTTTAGATGATGATAAGTGATATCCTGAGTAAATTGACGTGGAGGAATGGATTATGGGTATCCACTATAAGGTGTATGGAAGGAAGAGGACGAATATCCCAAGAGTTATATTGGTAATTGGTTATGTGGAGGGAATAGGTAATATGCCACAATGGTTTACATGGATGGTTTTATGCCTGAATGGCATAGTATAATATCTGTTGCGCCAGAATGGCTCAGTTATGATATGTAGTGCCTATATGTCACTAGTATGGTATGAGGTGTCAGAGTGATCCAAAAGGGATAGCAATTATATTTGATTTGTGTCAGTTATGAGATTTAATGCCTGTATGGCTTCGTTATGATAGTAGGGGTTAAAGTTACTATGTTTGGAATATGATATGTAATATAATTTAAATGTATAGAATGTACATTGATGTGATAAAGAATTGAGACTCAAGAACATAAGATAATTATTCATGATTTTTATGTTTTCTATGTTAGGATTTAGAATATGTTATTCTACTTTATTATTGTTTTTTTTCAGCCTACTTACTAATTTTGCCCGGACTCATGCCTTCTTATTATATTTTTAGCAGACAGGTCAAGCAAAGGAAACCAAAGATGATAATTTTTATTATGTTTTATAAGAATTTGAGCTGGAATGTATTGTATGCAAATTCATATGTATTCAAAATTGTAATAAATTAGTTATTAATGTATTCTGGATATGTATAAAAATTAATGTATTGGTATGTCATAATGGGTTGTAAATGGATTGGTGTTCTTCTAGTTTGTCTACCATCACTGTGTAACTCGCTGATGTTGGTAAGTTGGTCAATGTAATGGTTTAAGTTATGGTATTATAGTTATTTCATAAATTCAAGTTTTAATATGGTTAATAAATGCATGTACAAGATTAAAACCCTCTAAATATACGGTAAACTCTACCAAATTTTTGGCAAAATTCTCCTTAAGATTAGTGGAAATGATAGGATAATAAGGGAATGGTAGCATTCCACATAGGCCCTAATAGAGAACAATCTACAGATGGTCCAAACACATAGGGTGGGAGTATGGGGTATTATACTAAAGATTGGAGATTTATGCATGATCATTCTAAAAACCAATAATTAGTGATTTGTACAATAGAGTTAGCACTAGATCATCTTATCACCAAATATGTGGTTATTTTGCCTTCATTTCTTAAATAGAGCCAACTTGCATAGACCATGCATTAGCAAATGAAAACTGGGTATTAGCTATGCAAGAAGAACTAGACCAATTTAAAAGAATTGATATATGGACTATAGTTCCAAGACTAAACCACCAATCAATTATAGGAACTAAATGGGTCTTTAGGAACAAACTTGATGAATCCAGATTAGTCATGAGAAACAAGGCAAGATTAGTAGCAAAGGGGTACTATCAAGAAGAAGAGATTGATTTTAATGAATCAATCATTCCTATTGCAAGTATAGAAGCCATAATAATGTTGTTGGCATTTGCATCTTTCATGAATTTTAAACTTTACTGGTTGAATGTCAAATTTGCATTTTTGAATGGCTTCATTAATGAAGAAGTATATGTGAAAAACCCCCTAGGTTTGAAGATCCCCATGATCCTAATCATGTCTTCCAACTCAAGAAAGCCCTCTATGGATTAAAGCAAGCTCCTTGAGCATGGTATGGAAGACTAAGTAGATTTTTTATTAAAAAAGGATTCTCAAGGAGAAAATTAGACACAACTCTCTTCATTAAGAATTCTATGAATGTCATTCTCATTATGCAAATGTATGCTGATGAGATTATACTTGGAGCTACTAACGAAAATCTTTTACAAGAATTTTCTAAGATTATGTAGGGAGAATTTGAAATCAGTTTGATGGGAGAATTGAACTTCTTCTTAGGACTACAAGTAAAGCAAACAAAGGAAAGAAATTTCATCCACTAAGCTAAATACACAAAGGAACTACTAAAGAAATTCAATCTTGAAGATGGGAGAAAACATGGAACCCCAATGAGCACTTCCATCAAATTAGATAAGGACAAAAAAGATAAATCTGTTTGTCAAAAACTTTATCGAAGTATAATAGAATCTCTACTATATCTCACTACTAGTATGCCAAATAATATGTTTAGTGTATGTATCTATGTTAGATTCTAATCAGACCATAAAGAATCACATCTTATTACTGTTAAAAGAATCTTGAGATACCTATTATTCACTTAAAATCTTGGTTTATGGTATTCAAAGGATTCAAACTTTGAGTTAATTGGGTACTATGATGCTGATTTCACTGGATATAGAGTAGATAAGAAGAGTACCTCAGGAACTTATCAGTTTCTTGGAAACATAATTATATCATGATTCTCTAGGAAGCAGACATCTATTACACTATCAACTGCTGAGGCTAAATATGTTACAACTGGAAGTTGTTGTGCACAAATTCTCTGGATGAAACATCAACTTGGAGATTATGGTTTAAAATTTGCTGATATGCCCATTAGATGTCACAATACTAGCGTTACAAATCTAACCAAGAATCCTATTATGCATTCTAGATCTAAGCATACAAAAATCAGGAACCACTTCATTAGATATCATATCTAGAATCATAATATCTGTTTAGAATTTATACCAACTAAAAATTACATAGCGGACATTTCAACTAAGCCACTCTTAGAAGAGAGATTTTATATTATTAGAAGAGAATTTAGAGTGATAGATCCATTTGCATAATAAAAATATCTTAATCATCACTTTATGCTTTATGTAATGCCATATGTGTGTGTATGTTGTGTTAATGAAAACATTTCAAACAAAGATTTTTTCTGCAACATAGCTACTCATGTTCGAAATCATATTTCTAAACGTAACTATACATGTCCTAAATCACATTTGGAATTTGCTCAATCTCATTTTCAAACACTATCATTCATATGTGAAAATATGTTTCCGGACTTCGCCACATCAACTTTTTTTTGAATTTCCAAGTCCTATTGATTATCTTATTAAACCTCTAAAACTCCTATTTAGGAGAGTAAATCTCATTTTCATACATGAAATAAAACATTCCTTGTTGGCGTTGTTATCAAATGACCAAACTTAGCAAACATTTATTAAAAAATTATATAAAAATCTACAAGAACCTCATTTTTCAATCGACTTATTGTTAACAACAATGCCTATTTAACTCATCCTCATCCTCTCGCTGCCAAAGAAAAAGTGAAAAGTAGAGAAAATTTAAACTATGCAATAGAGATCATAAGTAGAAAAAATGAAAGTGAGATGTACGCATAAGATCTTTCACTGAAGGGAAGAAAAGTGGATAGAGTAGTGGTGAAGATGGTTTGGATTAGAGATAGTTCTTCTAATGAATTTAATAGATCTCATGATCTTTCTGAAGAAGAAAAAGAAAAGAGTTTGAATGGAGATCTATAAGAAATATAATATTCTTTGGAGATTGCATGAACTATCTTCATATGAGTCCAAAGGTCAAACTTTCCAGGTTACCACCTTTTGTGGCCTAGGACTAGGAGGGAAAAGTAACATTAGAAGCCACCCCTTCTCCCCTGTCCAAAACTTTGGCACCTCCAATGTACCTTCGAAAAGCTCTAGAGGCATGCCTATGTATGATTCCAAAATTTTTGATGGATCATAATTGGGTCCCACCACAATCTCTCTGATTCGACCTTTTCTTCCATCCATGCCATCCCTACTACACCCCTTTCAATGTTAGTTTAGTACTCTATTTATACTAAAATATCTTTAAGTGTATCTCTGTTTGTAACTCTATTTGTACTAAAATGAAATAAAATAATATTTTCTTTGTTAATTCTGAGTATTCCATTATTTGTCTTAGATGCTTCTCCATATACCTTTTTGATAATAACAAAAAGGGGAAGAAATATTTGTATGATTGCATGATTGTATATGCTAAAGGAAAATAAATTGTATTATATGAAAATTTGCTATCTGTATGGCATATATGATTAGAATCCAGCGTACCCATTCAAGGGGAGATTAGAATTTCTTGTTAGATATGTACTTAGTTAGGGGGAGTTATGCTATGTATGTTTATCATTTCTGATCAAGTTCTCATGAATGTTCATTATATTTTATCTTTGAAAGGTAATTTACTCAGATGTTTTGTCATCATAAAAAAGGAGGAGATTATTGAACCAAACCTCTTTACTAGGCTTGATTTTGATGATGAACATATCTAATCAGTTAAGTTTTGATAATGAACAAAAACACATGAGTGAAAGTATAAGATACTGATCATTATTTCCCAAGTGTGCAATAATGAAAAATATATTATGAAAATAACATAAGTGGGCAGTACATACGAGACTACATCAGAGACAAGATCCAAAAATATATAAAGAAGAAAATGTAAATGCTCATATAAGAATGAATAACACTAAAACTTTGAAAAAGTAGTGTGCGAAACAACTCCTAGACATGCCTCAAAACACTGTCGAAGTAATTCAGATCTGTGCTCAAAGTCAGACCAAAATCAAGGCTTCAAAATGAATAAAATTTTAAATTCCACACTCAAGTAAAGAAACAGACATTGGAGAAGCAATTTCGGACATCATATAACCAATTCAAGACATAGAACAAGACCCACACATTATTAAAGAAGAAGCTAAGAAGCTGAAACTATAAAGCCATTCTCAAACATAAAATCCAGACATGAACACTATTGAAGATTGAAGAGAAAAGCAGAATGTGTCCAGAAATCCAAGTCCAAATATACTATGTGCTAAATCCTGGACATAGCCACAGCTGAAGACACAAGTCCAAAATATTAACCTCGGACATGACAAACTCAATTCTGAACATAACAAGGATCAAGTCATGCAAACAGACATGGAGATCATTTCCTGACAAGACAATTCATTTTAAGACATGACTGAATATAGTGTTGCAAGCTGAACGGTTCATCCAAGTCTGAAATATTAATTTCAAACATGGCCATTCTAATTTAGACATTGTGAATTGTTTCTAGACATAGAAGAAAGTAGTCAGTTGTAAGGCAAGCGCCAGTTTAAGTCCACAATTTTAATTCTGGACATGACTATTCAAAACCCAAACATGATGGATCATTTTAAGATAAGGCCATGCAATCAGTCTCAAGCTGAATGAGTTAAACAAGTCTAAAAGCTTAACTTTGAATATGGAAACTGAACTCAGACATGGCTTAATAGATTCAGACATGAAAACCCGCGAGAGAGCCCCAATGGACAGAAAATCTTGTTGATTCACTTGCATTAAATAAACATCATCTTCTCTAATGGGAAGAATTTGAATTCAGCTATAAAAGGAGTCAAGAAAGGCCATTCTAATAAGTTACAAGAGTTAGATATCTTTGAGAAAATTAAGAGAAGAAAAATAAAGAACATTTACTCTTAGACATTAATTTTTCTTCCAACTCCACAAATCCAAAATGCTACTACATTCAAAGCTTATTCTCTACAACAAGTCAAGGTATAGTGTTGCAAGCTGAACAATTCATCCAAGTCTAAAATGTTAATTTCAGACATGGCCACTTAAATTCAGACATGATGAATCATTTCTAGACATAGAAGACAGGAGTCAGTTGTAAGGCAAGCGCCAATCTAAGTGCAAAATTTTAATTTTGGACATGACTATTTAAAACCTAGACATGACAGATCATTTTAAGACATGGCCAAGCAATCAGTCTCAAGCTGAAAGAGTTAAACAAGTCTAAAAAGTTAACTCTGGACATGAAAACTGAATTCAGACATGGCTTAATAGATCTCAAACATAAAAAACCTCGAGAGAGCCCCAATGGATAGAAAATCCGATTGATTCGCTCGCATTAAATAAACGTCATCTTCTCCAATGGGAAGAATTTGAATTCAGCTATAAAAGGAGTCAAGAAAAGTCATTTTAATAAGTTACAAGAGTTAGATATCTTTAAGAAAATTAAGAGAAGAAAAATAAAGAGCATTTACTCTTACACATTAAGTTTTCTTCCAACTCCATAAAGCCAAAAAGCTACTATATTCAAAGGTTATTCTCTACAACAAATCATGGGAGTCCAAAATTTTGGATATTTATTATTGTATATTTATTTCTACTCCATTTACTTGTGTACAAACTTTGCCTATGTACGAAGCATTTCTTATTGTACACTTCTCATTGATTTGGATAGCAATCAAGGGGCTTGTTGATCTATGTATAAGTTTGTCAGCCAGCTTTTGGAAAACCAACCTATATATAATTTTGTTGGTTAGCTTTGAAAACCAACTGGGATAAGTTTGTTGGTAAGATTTTGGAAAACCAACTAATGTAAGAGTTTGTTGGTAAGCTCAGGAAAACCAACCAGTGATTAGTGGAACCTGAGTACCATAAGTAAGGCTGAATTAGAGAGAGGAAGAGGTACCTTAGTTTTCTTTGTGCTACATGATTCATTTTCTAGTTATTATAGTACCTTGGCTTTATATTGGTCAAAATTTTAAAAGCTCAATTCACACCACTCCTAGGCTACCTTAGAATGGGACCAACATTTTCATCAATATGGAGCACATTCATGTCATGAGCAACATTCATTCAAATATTAATTGAAGCAAAAGATAATTCTCATTAAAAACTCAATTTTATGATAGTTTGTTAGACCTTGTATATTGATCACATAAGATCTGACTAGGAATGGAATTCCTATTCGAGATCTTGAACTATGAAGTTCCCCAAACAGGTTTAATATACACCTTGAGAGTGTAATCATGTTAAATTTGAAGATTTATTCATCCCAAGCAAGAAAGAAATATTAAACCTTCTTGTCTCATTCAAAATTATTAAAGATGTACAAGCAACATTGAGTTGAGGATGTGGAAAAATCAATATCAATATATCACATCAATCAAACCAAGTTAAATCTAGTTTCCAAAGAGATATTTCAATTTATGTATGTATGCATATAGCATCACTTTCAAAATGCAAGCATACATCAAAATCATGCTATAATTCTCAAATATATTCTTAATTAATATAATTGATCACCCACATAAGATTCTAAACTTTAACTCTAAGAAATTCATATTTTTAAAGTAATTCATAAAGTTGTGTACTCATCAAAATCAAACCAAACCATTCATGAGGTTTAAAGTAGTAAAAAAGGAATAAAACCATTTTCCCAAAAAAATAATTAGTCCTCACTACAGCTCTCTAAAAATGAAAATGTCATAATGAAAGTCACAACAAATACATTATCTTCCTTTAGTTAGTAGGATCTTGAGATGAAGTGTGAGCAGTGGGCTATGTATCCTCCCCCTAAGTAGTGGCTTGTGGAGATACGAACTCATGAAGAGTAAAAGTAGGCTCAGTATCATGGGAAGTAGTGGCTAGCTCAACATGTCAAATGGGATCATATGTATGTGTAGGATATGTAGGGTGTGCAATCCCAAAATGTGAAAGAAGTGCTTCTAACTTCTTTTCTATTAACTCTTGTGTTTTCCAGATAGCACTCACTTCTTCTTTCAACTCCTTTACTTCCAAAGACAATCTTGTTTAAGTAGAAGATCTAAGAATAGTGGCTTGAGGGAGGGTGCTCTCTCTTCTCCTTCTTCTTCCTCTTCTATCATGCCCCACTCCCCTGGCCTATGCATTTGAACATTTCTCTGTATTTTTCCCATTTTTAAGGGAAAATTTTGCTAAAAATCTAGCAGAGTCTATCATGAAATATTAGGTTATACACCTGTACAATTTTTTTATCATATAAAGCAATGGCTTAAAACATAAAACATACATCTCTAATAGCCAAAATCACCCATAGTTGCATGCCCAAGATTAAAACTGAATCATGATGGCAATACACCTCACTGTGATCATATCACCTATACACAATATCCTAATTAAATTGTTATGACATGCCTATACATCTCTTTTATACATCATTTGAAATCTTTTTAGTTATAATCATACAATACATGATGAAATTACCATTATACAAGAAGACTATGGGATTCCAGTCCCAACATGCTATCATACCATTAAAATGTCTTCTACTCTTGCACACTAGTCCCAATCCATAGTTGGGGTTCTTTACCTAATCTAGTAACTAAAAAAAATAAGAACAAGAATGCGTGAGTCCCGAGAGAACTCAGTAAGTAGGAACGATATAAAACAATAATTCATCTAAAACAACATATTATGAACTAGAGCATGAATATAACATGAAAATGTAATGACATCATAATATTTACTTAGGAGGCTAAATGCCTCATCAATCCAATATACAATCTATGCTTTTCAGGAGTATATTATTACAATCATATATCCTTATCTAATTATGCCAATATGGAATGTTTCCCTTTCCATCAATACACATCTTCACTAAATGTAACACAAGTCATCACAATCATGGGATACTTCCTATCCCATCAATCTCATATATTTACGTAATGTAGACAGAAAGAAAGTCATGGGAATATCTCTATTCCCATTCATCCATGCATAAGATAAGTAATTAGGGAATACACACTATTCGCCATCCATTCGCCCATCCATATCAAATGCATATTGCCACTATCATGGGATATTCTTTATCCCTCTTATCTAGACCTGCATACACAAGAATAAGAATTATCATATGTAAAGACATCCCCAACAATCACATGTTCCTATCATAAACCAAACACTAGTTATTTCAATCCAAGGGATATTCGCTATCCCCAACAATTACACATTCATACATATGTGAAATTAAAAACAATAGAATATCTATTATCCCCAACCATTCATATATGCCTTGTTACAAAACATAGGATGTTCACTATCCCCATCCATGCAATATAGTTAATCCAGAAAAATGCCTACTTACCTTATTGGAGATCATTCCACAACTCCTCATGTGAGTAAAGTTCTCAAGTTGGCTTCTCATTGATGCTCAAAAGACCCTACACATACAACATGTACCAACATTCAATTTAAATATGTTTCCAAAGAGAATTTCTACTTCAAGTAATCAGATAGGTGAAATCCGCCTAATTACCTCATTAGGGTTATTCTCATCTCATCATTCAATTACATATTACCATCCATGTTCTAAGTTGAACTCATCATTCATATCAATTTAAGCTCCCATTTTGGTTCAAATTCGGGGGTTTTTATTCAAAGAATCATTTTAATGTTTTCTTCACTAAAACACCTTTTTTAAAATTTAATTATCATCCATGAACAGTATTCCATACATATTAACAAACACTTTGTATACATGGCTTAGATCACAAAATTCATCCATATATCATCCATCTCATGGGTTATCAACTTTACACAAATCATCTCCAACATAATTAGCATATATTTAAATTTATTTACAATCAAATTAGCCACAAGGTTCACCCAAAGTCTCATCAAACAATTCTTACACATTCAATGTGCTTCACCTTGAAGCAATTTAAGAAACACA
>JAYJMB010007092.1:0-10502 GCA_036873735.1 Pouteria campechiana
GATGGAATAGAGTGGAGCATAGAGAGAGAGTTGGACAAGGAGAAGAGTTTAGAGTAAGAAGATCATTGAAGAAAGCCGCTGCAACCTGAATATTTTGTTTTCTTTCTAGTGCATCTTTTGTTTTTGATTCAACATTCAACCTTGGATTATGATAATGTTTATCAATTACTTAGTTTTAATTCAAATATGATGTTCTAAATTTCTATTATCTAGGATTAAATGGATCCTAGCACTGAAGCTTATGTTGATGTTTGGTTTTTTAGTTAAATTATCTTCTTCCTCATTTTTTCTTCTTTTTTAAGCTTAATGCGTGTATGTGCTTAGCTACCATGTGTATGAACTAAGATTCTTAATTTATATTCAAGAGAGGTGAATTAGGAATAGACTCTTAAATTGAAGAACATATAATGCAATGAAGTCTAGACACATTAATAGGCACACCTATCATAACTCTTGAGAAAGGGTAGTAGATACTTTAGTATCTTCAATTGACAATGAAAGGAATGATGATTTACTCAATGGAATTCATCAATATAAGTGAATTTGCTAGGTGAAATTAAATTCCTAAATATTTCATCCATTAATATTTCTTCTTTTATTCTTACAATTTATCAACTTCATTGATTATTCAGATTTAGTTCTTATATTATCTACTAAATTTCATTCAATCACATATTACTAATTTGATACAAGTTTGGTACTTAGTGTGTAACAACCTACTTCCTCATGGGAATGATACTCAACTTACCTTATCTATATTACTTGTGATTGTGTATACTTGCACGAGAGCTAATAGTAAGGTTGGCCAACCACATTCTATTTTTATTTTGTATGTGCTTTTAGTTGAGGGATTAAGCATAACTTTTTCAATGTTAGTCAATTTTGTGATAGTGGTTACAGGATCATGTTTGAATCTCATATATGTTTAGTCCTACAGCATGACTTAGTTGTAGTTCTAAACAAAAGGCATGAAAATGTGTATATAATAAACTTATTTGATATCCAAGCTACATGTCTTGTTAGTCACGATGAGTCCCTACGGTGGCATAGAAGATTGGGACATGTCAACAAAGATATGATAGAAATACTATATCAAAATGATTTTGTAGTTGGTAGTTTATGATGCTTGTATGAGAGGAAAGGATACTAAAGAGTCTTTTAAATTAAATAGAGAAGTATACACAACTAAACCTTCAGTTGCTATATATGGGCTTAGTGGGACCAATAAGAGCTAGAAGTCTTGTTGGGAAATATTATGCATGTGTCATTGTTGATGACTATAGCAAATATACTTGGGTAATGTCTCTTGCATCCAAAGATGGGACTTTTTTATTCTTTGAGGTCTTTTCTAAAGTGTGTGTAGAATGAACAAAGTTCTCATATATTTGCCGTTAGGAGTGATCATGGTGGAGAATTTCAAAATCATAAGTTCACAGCCTAATGTGAAAATAATGGTATCTTTCAAACTTTTTTGTACCAAGAATACCCTAATAAAATGGAATAGCAGAACTTTACAAGAAATGGTTAAGAGCATGTTGAGTGAATATAATCTGCCAAAATATTTTTTGATTGAAGCTATGAGTACCGCTTATTTCATCATCAATAGAATTCATACTAGGCCTATACTCAATAAAATCCATTTGAGTTGTATTACGGCAAGAAGCCTAACATATCATTTTTTCATATTTTTTGCTATAAATGTTATATTCTTAACAATGGAAAAGAAAACCTGGAAAATTTTGATAAAAAATCTGATGACGGGATATTACTTGGCTATTCCATTATTAACAAAGCATTTAGAATCTATAAATTGATTAGTAGAGCTGTAGAGCAATAGAAGAGACTGTTCATGTTAAGTTTGATGATTCTACTAACTGCTCAAAAAGATCAAAGGATTTTGATGATGAAGTAGATATACTCATAGTAGACATGGAGAGGATAAACTTACAAAATCAGGATGAACAAACTCCACAAATAGAAGCAACAAAAGATGGAGCAGACAGATACCTTGAATCATCCACTAGTGAGGTAAATGAGGGAAGTAATTCTTCTCTTCCCAGAGATTGGAGATTCATCATGATTATTCTAAAAATAAAGTAATTGGTGATGTGCACAATAGAGTTAGGACTAGATCATTTTATCACCAAATATGTGGTAATTTTGCCTTCATCTCTCAAATAGAGCCAACTTATATAGACCATGCAATAGAAGATGAGAATTGGATTTTAGCTATGCAAGAAGAATTGGACCAATTTAAAAGAAATAATGTATGGACTTTAATTCCAAGACTAGACCACCAATCTGTTATAGGAGCTAAATGGGTCTTCAAGAGCAAACTTGATGAATCTTGATTAGTTGTGAGGAACAAAGCAAGATTAGTAGCAAATGAGTATTATCATGAAGAAGGAATAGACTTGGATGAATCATATGCCCCTGTTGCTAGAATAGAAGTCATAACAATGCAATTTGCATTTGCATCTTTCATGAATTTTAAAATTTACCAGATGGATGTCAAATTTGCATTTTTAATGGTTTCATTATTGAAGAGGTTTATGTAGAACAACCCCTTGGGTTTGAAGATCCCCATGATCCTAACCATCTTTAAACTCAAGAAAGTTCTCTATGAATTGAAGCAGGCACCTAGAGTATGGTATGAGAGGCTAAGTAGATTTTTGATTGAGAAAAGATTCTCAAAGGGTAAAGTGGATATCACCCTCTTCATTAAGCGTGCTATAAATAATTTTCTTTCTTATTGTGCAAATCTATGTTGATGACATTATATTTGGGGCTACTAATGAAAATCTTTTCAAGAGTTTTCTAAGTTAATGTAGGGAGAATTTGAAATGAGCCTGATGGAAAAATTGAACTTATTTTTGGGAGTGCAAGTGAAGCAGACAAAAGAAGGAATCTTCATTGACTAAAAATACACAAAGGAACTGTTGAAGAAATTCAAACTTGAAGATGGAAGGTATAGAATTCTAATTGTACTTCCATCAAATTGGACAAGGACAAAAAAGGTAAATTTGTTTGTCAAAAACTTTATAGAAGTATGATTGAATCTCTATTGTAGCTTACTACTAGTAGGCCAAACATTTTGTTTAGTATATGTATGTGTACTAGATTCCAGTCAAATCCTAGAGAATCATAACTTATTGTTGTTAAAAGAATCTTTAGATACCTCTTAGCCACTCCAAACCTTGGTGTATGGTATTTAAAAGGTTTAGATTTTGAGTTAGTTTAGTACCTTGATGCTGATTTCCCTAGTTATATAGTAGATAGGAAGAGTACTATAGGGACTTATTAGCTTCTTGGAAGCATGATCATATCATAGTTTTCTAGAAGGTAGACATTTTTTGCACTATCAACTAACAAGGCAGAATATATTGAAGCTAAAAGTTGTTGTGCACAGATTCTCTGGATGAAATGGCAGTTGGGTGATTATGGTTTGAAATTTATTGATATGCCCATTTGATGTAATAATACCAGTGCCATAAATCTAACCAAGAATCCTGTTTTGCATTCTAGACTAATCATATACAAATCAGGCACCATTTCATTAGAGATCATGTCCAGAATCATAATGTCAATTTAGAATTTGCACCAACTAAATTAATAGACATTCTCACCAAACCACTCCAAAAGGATAGATTTTGTAGATTTTGTATGATTAGGAGGTAATTAGGAGCGATAGAACCATTTGCATAATGAAAATATTTTGATCATCACTTTATGTTTGCATTCATATGATCTGAATGATTACTTTAATTATTGAATGCCATACATATTTTTATGCTATGTTAGTTAGAATATTCTAGACTTATTCTTTAGGATACTAATCTCAGACATTATGAAACTTCACTTCATAATATCCATCTCATGTCTGAAATTCTATTTCTAGATAGCCATTCACATCCGACATCACGATTCTGGACTTTGCAAAATCTTGTTTTCAGACACAATCCTCCATGTCTTAAATTATAATTCTGAACTTTGCAATATTTTTTCTGTGTTTGAAATTCAAGTCCTATTGCTTATCTTCTTGAAACACCTAAACCTTCATTTTCAAGATAAAGTCTCTATTTCTCGAAGGAATTAAAACATTCCTCATTAGAATGTTTATCTCTTCATCAACTTTAGCAAATATTTATTAGATATTTCATCAAGAATATGCCAGAACCTCATAGAAACCCCCCCCCCCCCAGCAATCGCCTTACTATTAATAGTAGTGTCTATTTAATTCATCTTCATCCATTTGCTTCTAAGGTAAGAGTGAAAAAAAGAGAGAACTCAATTTGTGCAATAGAGACCATGAACAGAGATAGAAAAAGTGAAATGTATGTAGAAGAGAATTCATTGAAGGAAAGCAAAGTGGACAAAGTAGTGGTTGAGTTATTTTGGATTGAAGAAAGTTCTTCTGTTGAGTTTGCCAGATTTTGTGATGTTTTTAAAGAAGAAGATAAGGAGCGTGAATGCTATCTATAAGAAATATTATGTTCTTTGGAGATTACGAAGATCATCTTTATGCAAGTCCGAAGGCCAGACTTTAAACATAACCATCTTTTGAGGCCAATGTAGAAGACAAGTAGTAGTACACTTAGGAAACCTCTTCTCCCCCATTCAAAACTTCGGCTCCTCCCATGCGACCTTCCAAAAGTTATGGAGGCATACCTACACATGATTCCAAACTTAACCAAAGGATCATAATTGGGCTCCACCACAATCTCTCTGATCCCACCTTTTCTTCCATCCATCCCATCCCTACTACACTCTTTCACTATTATATTAGAACTCTGCTTGCACTAAAATAAGGTTGAGTGTATCTCTATTTGTATATCTATTTCTACTGAAATGCAATGCAATGAAATTTCTTTTTGTGTTAATTCTGTGTTTTTCAATTTCATACATATTCTATAATGGATGTTTTTCCATGTGTCTTTTTGATAATGACAAAATGGGGGAGAAATAGTCTATTCTATATAAAGGAAGAGATAGTTGATTTTGTATAAAAGAGGAAATAGTTTGTTTTATGCTTATATGATTAGAACCTAGTGCACTCATTTAGGGGGAGGATGCACTAAGTCAGGGAGAGTTATGTACATTTCATGCTAAATTTCTACTTAGCTCCCATATATGTTTATATTTTACATGTTTGAAAGGTAATTCACTCAGATATTTTATCATCATCAAAAAGGGAGAGATTGTTGAACCAAACCTCTTTACTTGGATTTATTTTGATGTTGAATATGTTTATCCAACCAAGTTTTGATGATAAGCAAAAGCACATGAGTGAAAGTTTAAGCTATTGATCAATATTTTCCAAGTGTACAGCAACAAATAATGTATTAAGGAAATAACATAAGTGGACAGCACATCGAAGACTATATTAGAGACAAGATCCACTAGCTTGCAATGAAGAAAATGTAAATGCTAAAATAAGAAAGAATGGCACTAAAACTTTGAAGAACTGTATGTGAAACAACTTCCTAATATACCTCAAAGCACTACCAAAGTAATTTAGACAAGTGCCCAAAGTTGGACAAAAACAAGGCTTTAAAATGAGAAAATAATCTAATTTCTTGACTCAAGCAAAGAGTCAGATATTGAAGAAGCAAGTTTGAACACCGCGTGACCAATCATAGACATAGAATTAGATTCAAACATTTTTGAACAAGAAGCATTGATGCTTGAAATTCAAAGCCATATTTAGCAATTACAGAATTGAAACTTAAACATTGTTGAAGACCGAAGAAAGAAACCAAGTGCATCAGAAGTCCAGTCCAAAAATCCCAAGTGCTAAATCCCAAACACTATCATTGCTAAAGGCTCCAAGTCCAAAATCTTAACTTTGAACATAGCCAACTCACTTCCAAACATAGTCAGAATTAAGTTGTGCAACCAAGCACAATTCACACCAGTCCAAGTCTGAAGTATTAACTTCGGACATGGTTATCAAATTTTGGACATGACGGTTCATTTTTAAACATAGATGAATGAAGTCTATTGCAAGTTGACTGCCAGTCCAAGTCCAAAATTTTAACTTCAGACATGACAATTAATTTTGGACATGATGATTCATTTTCGGGCATAGCTTAGAGAAGTCTGTTGCAAGCTGATTGACTCAAGCAAGTCTAAAATCTTAATTTCGAACATAAAGACTAAACTCAGACTTGGCTGAATAGACTTCAAACATGTGAACCTGTGAGAGAACTTAAACGGTCAAAAAATCCTGTCAATTCGCTCACATTTAATGAAGATTGTCTTCTCCGTTAGGCAGAATTTGAATCCATCTATAAAATGAGTAAAGAGAGGTCATTTCAAGAAGTTAGGCATTTTTTAGAAAGTAAGAGAAGCAAACAAGAGCATTTATTTTTTGACATTAAAGTTTTCTTTTAAACCCCACTGCGCAAAAATGCCATCTGCATTTAAAGAATATTTTTTGCAATAGTTAAAGGGAGTTTATTACTCTGTATTTATTGCAATATATATATATATACAAACTCAGCCTATATAAGAGGCTTTTTTATTATACATCTTTCATTGATTTGGATATTAAGCAAAGGGCTGACTGATTTTATATAAGTTTATTGGTGAGCTTTGAAAACCAATATGCAAAAGTTTGTTGGTGAGTTTTGGAATCCAATGTCGTGGCATTATTTCAAAAAATGAGTTTTTGAGTGTCCGGTGGGTTAGTGTTGCGGCACTAGAATCCAATGTCGCATCACTGGATTGGATGGTGAGTCAGAACACCAAAATGATGACCAATTCAAGTGTATTAGACCCCCCTTTCTTATCCCATTCGTGTATTCCTCCCCTCCCTCATGCCCTAGCTAAGGACCCAAACTCTTTTTGTCCCATTTTCATGCCATTTTAGTTAAGGATTGGAAATTTTTAGGAGTGAAATTTATTAACCTTGCATCTAAATTTAGGCTTCCTTTGTTTGGATGATGAAAGAAGAAAAAAAAGCTACTTTATTGCAATTTATGGAAGCTATGGAGAGTTTTGGTGTTGGATTCCCATTTTGTGGAGGAAGCCATGCGTGAAATACAAGGTAAATTTATTTTCCCCAACTAATTTTATGATTGCTGCTTGTTGGGGTTTATACCCAACTAGTGAATAGTAATTTTAAGGGAAAATGTGTAATTGTTGTTTGATCCATAGGGGAAATGATAAATTTGTTGATTGAGATGATTTTGGGAGAATTTGGACATAAGGGAACCCAATTATGTTCCCGTCCATGAGCTGGACAGTAGTTTAATAGAACTGTAAATGGGGAATTTGGTTTATAATGAACTTATGCAATAATTAAAAGCTTGATTAACTTGATAAGAAGACGAATTCAATGTTAATTATGTTGTAGAGTTAATATATGTAACTGGAAGTAACATTCGATCAGTATGTTGTAATATAAGTGTCAAATTCAGTGATGCATGCAATCTTTTTGCTAAATTTCTTCAATAAGAAATACGATGGGATTGAATTGCTATATATGTGATGATATATGTAGGATCATTGAGCATGGATGGGAATTTAAGGAATTGATGAGGATTTATGAAGTGACTCTTCATGTAGGTAAGTAGGCTTCTTTTCTATTTGAATGGATGCATGGATGGGGATCCCATGCTTTGTATATGGGCATGTACAAATTGATGGGAATAGTGGATATCCCATGTTTTCTGAAGGTCGATGTTTATTATGCTTTGTGAATACATGAATATTGGGGATAGTGAGTATACTTTGAATTGTAATGAATGGTATTTCTTTTATAATATGAACATGTTATTGCTAGAGATAGAAAGTATCTAATGTCTTTGTGTATGGTGTTATTTATTCTTGTGTATGGATGTCTATGTGAGGGGGATAAAGAATACCCCAAGTTTATGTTGTATAAATGAATTGATAGGTATAAAGACTATCCCAATTATATATGTGTGAAAGTGGTGGGATAGGGATAATCCCATGCTTGTGTTGATAAATTATATGATGTGGATGTAGAGTGATGGAATGAGAAACATTCCATACTGGCATAGATGGGCTAGGATCTTTGCTTTTAATATAATAATTGCATTGATATATTGTGAGATGCTAAGATGGCATCATTATGATAGAATGGTATGTTTCATGCCTATATGGCATAATTTGATATGTGGTGCATGAATGGCATGATTGAGATATGGTAACCTAATGATAGAATGGTAGACACCTGGATGATGTAGGATGCTATATTGAAATAATGAGCACTGGAGCCTCATGGGTAGAAATTTATGGTTGTATGGTCATGTAATTCCTATTATGGTATTGAACATGATACTTTGATTAATTATTGTCTTCTATTCATGCCTTCTTACTGAGTTTGCCCGGACTCACGCCTTCTTATTTTAAATTTTAGCTGGTAGGTCTGGTAAAGAATCTCAACTATGGGTTGGGATTTAAAGGCAAGATTTGAAGATATTTCCTCTATGGTATGATGATTTGAGATTGTAATCTCATAGTGTGTTTATGTAATGTAATTAAAAATATTCCAAATGATGTATAATAAAATGTAGGGCATGTCTTAGTGATAATTGTTTATGATTTTTCAATGGATTGGTATGATCCCAGTGATGTATATTGCCATCATGATTCAGTTTTGATCTTGGCAGCTGTAGGTGTGGGTGTGTGTTTTAGAGTTTATGTCATTACTTTATTTTATTTTATAGATATTTATACAAGTAGAAAGCCACATATTTTAGGCTAATGTTTCCCTTAGAAATGAGAAAATTATAAGGAAATGGTAAAATGCATAGGCCCCTAAGTTGGGGTTGACACATTAGAAGTAGGGCCTTTAGACTAGCATAAAGATGGTTATCAAAAACTCCAAAGACTTTAATGTCTCTTGTAGATATCCATCTAGCTCTCTTATCTTCTACTTCAAAGATGTCACAAACTTCATCAAGTAAATCAGAAGAACTATCTCCAATCCAAAACATCTCAATAACTTCTCCATCCACATTACTTCGCCTTAAGGAATTTTCCTCTATGTATTTTTCACTTGATCTTTCTCTGCTCATGATCTTCATTGCATGGATTGAGTTCTCTCCTTTTTTACTCTTACCTTAACAACATATGGATGAGGATGAATTAATAGACATGGTCGTAACAGTAAGGCAGTTTCTAGGGGGTCTTACTAGGTTCTAGAAGATTCTCGAGGATATTTTGAATGAATGTTTACTAAATATGGTTAAGAGATAAGCATTCTAATGAAAAATATTTAATTCTAGCAGAAAATGAGGTTCTGCCTCATAAATGAAGGTTTGGATAATTTTGGAAGATAAGCAATAAGACTGGGTATTTTGGACACAGACGGATTTTGGCTCAGTCTAAAATTGTAATTTTGGGCATAAATGGCTGTGTCTGGAAATAGAATTTCACATGAAAGTTGGATATTATTAAGTAAAGTTTGATAATGTCTGAAAGTGTGTCCCAAAACTAAGTTTGAAATATTCTAAGTAAAACTAAACATTTCAAAACATGTAGATATATAGAATTCAAAACATACAGTGCACATAATAATCAATCAGATCATATATATGCAAATAGAACATGATGATCACATCAAGAAATTTTCATTATGCATATAGATTTATCACTCCTAACTCTCTTCTAATCATACAAAATCTATCCTTTGGGAGTGGTTTAGTCAAAATGTCTGCTAAATATTTTTCAATTGGTACAAATTCTAAATAGACATTTGATTTTAGACATGATCTCTGATAAAATGGTGCCTAATTTCTATATGCATATATCTAGAATGCATAACAAGATTCTTGGTCAAATTTATAGCACTGGTATTATCACATTGGATGGGCATATCAACAAACTTCAAACCATAATCACTCAAATGTTGTTTCATCTAAAGAATCTGTGCACAACAACTTCCAGCTACAATATATTCAGCCTCACCAATTGACAGTACAATAGATGTCTACTTCTTGAAAAATCATGATATGATCACGCTTCTAAAAATCTAACAAATCCCTAAGGTATTCTTCCTATCTACTCTATATCTAGAAAAATCAACATCAGAGTACCCAACTAGCTCAAAATATGAACCTTTTGGATACCATAAACTGAGGTTGGAGTGTCCAAGAGATATCTAAAGATTCTTTTGACAACAATAAGATGTTATTTTTTAGGACTTGATTAGAATCTAGCACACATACAGAAATTAAACATGATATCTCGCCTGCTAGTAGTAAGATATAATAGACATCCTATCATACTTCTATAAAGTTTCTATCAAACAAATTTACTTCACCCTTGTCCAATTTGATGGAAGTGCTCATTAGAGTTCCATATTTTTTCCATCTTCAAGATTGAATTTCTTCAATAGTTCCTTTGTGTATTGGTGGTGCTGTCGTGGGCACCCAAATTTAGAACCTTGCTCCAATTCTAATTTTCTGTAGTAGTGTGAGTAAGGGTCGATCCCACGAGGAGTAATTAGTATGTTTTTGTGCAATGTGTTT
>JAYJMB010007093.1:8029-37075 GCA_036873735.1 Pouteria campechiana
TGTGTGTGTGTGTGAGGAAAATGCGAGGGACCATCTTAGATATGAATTTAAAGATGGCAAAAATGGTTAACTTCCAATTTATTTTGCCTGTTTCTTTTTCATGATTTTTTACAATTATCCTACCTATGTTAAACAATTGAACGTCATACATGACTGAACTAAAGCTGATATTACTACAGGCTGAACCTTCAGTGATAGGCATGTATGTTCAAGGCTTTGATTCACTGCAGCTTTTTAATCTGGAAGGTAACCGTATAGATACATGGGATGAAATTATAAAGCTTTCTCAGTTGAGAAGGTAACGCTAATCTGTTGTTGTCACTTTGTAGTGATAAATGCAAATCTGTTGTTGTCAATTTGTAGTGATATCTCCTGATAAAACTATTGAAATACTTGGATGTGTGTTCTGGTTCAGCTTGCAACAGCTTCATTTGAACAAGAACAATCTGAAAAACATCTTTTACCCTGAGTGTCTGCCAAGATGTGATTCTCAGTATGCCAAGAACAACGAAATGCAAGGAAAAGGCATCAGGCCTTTTGAAAATTTACAATGCCTTCTTCTAGGTACTACTACACAAAGGCCCACAGAACTTTTGGGCCTGATTGGTGGCATGGAAAGGAATGGAAAGGAAATGATGTCAGTAATATTGGATGATGTCAGCTATGGAGTGAATAAAGTTAAAATAGATAGGTGGATAATAATTGAAAATATAGGTAATAATGAAAAATGTAGGGTTTTTGGGGAGAATATATGTCAAATCAAGCCTTGGGAAATAGATTTTCCATGGAATCCCTTTCCATTGACTTCAAATCCTGTCTACCGATCCGGCCCTAAGTTTCAATACTTGTCCTTTGGTTCACAGATGAACTTTTTGGTCTCTCATTAATCCATCATGTGCACAGGGGGCAATAAGATCGATAATTTGGAATCTTTGGATTCACTGAATTTGTTTCCTAATTTGAAGGTAAGATGGTTTCTTTGAAGCATTTTTTGATGCATGCTACGGAACTGCAGTTCCCTGCATTTTGCTTGTTAAAATGTAAATGGATACTAATTATTGGCTGTTACCTTTTCAACCATGCTTGTTACATATATATGAAGGATGTGAGGCTTTCAGAGAATCCAATAGCTGATCCAGGACAAGGAGGGATCCCAAGATTTGTTTTGATTGCTAGACTAGCAAAAGTTGAAACACTGAATGGTAGTGAGGTAGAGGCTGTAGACTTTATTCATTGCTGGTGTTTTCTTTCTGACAGTGTGCATTGCTGATGTTTCTTTTGCAATCTATGAACCCATCTCATGTGCCTTTAGATAAGCTTACGTGAACGGAAGGAGTCTGAGATTAGGTAAGTTGGTCTTTTTTCACTTAATGTTCCATATTTTAAATTCTAGTCCTGTTTTCTTGTTGTAAAAGTTTGTTATTTTGAATTGGAATTCTGTTCGCTATTGATGTCCTTGTAAGTTTTTGAGATGAAGCCTTGTCAGCATGAAGGATGAGTCCAACTAAGTTTTCCTTCTAAGTTTCCTTATGCAGAATGAGAAACCCTTTGATGGAACTGCTTTTCTCCCCTTCCTTTTAAAGCTGAATTCAGTTCTATGATACTTAAAGGGAGGTTCTGTATTGCAGGTATGTCCGTCTTGTTATGTTCAAAATGCAGTCTGAAAACCCAGAGGAGATTAAGCGACAACACCCAAGGTAATCACATACTGATTACAGTTTAAGTTTTATGCCGGCTTGAAGTACTCAAGGAATTTGGCAGCAGATATATTTCTTGCTTGATGAGAATGGGTAAAGGTTGAAAATGACTTAAAAAAGGTTTTGTAAAATGTGGAAAACACTTGTACTGCCAAGTGCCTGTAGAAATAGTTTGTGCTTTGTTTTGATCAAATGTGCAATCTTTGGTTTATCTGGCTATTAACTATAATCAATTAGCAGAGGAATCTTCGTTCCTCCCCCCCCGCCCCCTCCATGCTGTACTTGTGCTGGATAGTTTCTGTTTCATCTTCCAAAAACCTGAATAATAACTGTTTCAAATCATTTGACAATTGGAGAGTTTGTGGCAAGTCTTAGAATATTGAATAAATGCCATGGGAAGAGCCTTCTTAGAGCATTATTGCTTGCATTCTACTTTCAAAGCATTTTCTCTTATCTGCTCTTAGTGATCTCAATAACTAGATGTTGCCACTTTAAAACATTCATCATTGATGTGGTGTCAATATTTAGTTTATGTGCTATCAAATACTGTCTTTTCTTAATAAGGACTCATGAGTGACATTCTGGTGTAGATTTGCAGAACTTAAAGAAAAACATGGGATTGAGAATGAGAAGGCATCTGCCACAATTGCTGGCCCGCAGAAAATGGCTTCAGGACTTCTTTGTATGAATTAAAAAAAAAAAAAAAAAACAATATGAGCTGCTATTGCATTGTGTATGTTTCATTGATGATTCTTGCATCTTGTATCTTGCCATGATATTCTACTTTTTGTTCATGCAGCTATTACTCTAAAATGCACTAGTGCTTCATTGTCAGAAAAGCCACCTCTTATAAAGAACTTACCAGCCACCACTACGGTATGTGTTGTTGATCTCTTCCTGTTCCATGAATGCATGACTGATATTGGAACCGAGCTTCTAAACTTTCTGAAAAAAATTGTGTTAGATCGGAAAGCTAAAGATTCTATGCGAGAGCTTCTTCAAACTGAAATCCATCAGACTGAAATTATTTCTTCAAGAGGAGGTAAGTGTATGCCACTAATAATAAACACAGGATCGCTAAATAGAGTAGACAAGATACATTAAAGCATGGTAACAGTGTAGCTTATACGCAGTGCCCCTATGAGTGGGGAGACGCAATTAACTGGTACACTGGTTTTGAATTACCCTTTGCATGATCCCATCAAAAAGAGCATTGCATTACATTCTGTGTTGGCTCTACAAAAATGCTTTTATTTTAGCCGACATGTCTATCTGTGGCTAAAAGAAGGATGTGCAGGCTATATTGTATTTTCTTATGTGAATTTTCACCTACTGTAACTTTGAATTTTTTAAGCCCTGTTGTAAGATTGAATTGTATTAGCTTCATTCCAATTGATTCACGTTGGCCATAATAATGATTATTGTTTGATGCTCAGAATCATGACAAAAGAATAATAAAAGCATTTTTGGATGGATGTGGATTGCCTGTAGCCTTGAGTTCCAGAGTTCTTATTTCCCTGCGCAAAGCTGGACTCACATTTTAATTAGTTCACCCCACCTAATAAAATGTTTTTAAATATTATTTAGTTATTTAATATGAAAAATCCAAATCAATTGTTCAGAGGGAGTGTTTTAACTGTTGAAAATTATTTTGAAAGCATAAGTGACCTATATCATATATTATATTATTTAAATCATTAAATGTGTATTTTATGGCTGGATAAATGAATAATAAAATTTTTCATATTTATAAAAGTGGATACATTATGATTTTTATAGTAAATATTCAATTTATACAATTTTTAGTTGGTGTAGCCTCAACTGAATGTATGATTTAAATGACTTTCGGCATTAACAAATAAATCATATTTAAAATATTTGTACCATATCAACTGAAAATTAGAAGATGGGTTCCACGTTTTGTTTAGGGTTTTGGAGAGATCTCCGTGGGCTTGTTTGATTTTGTTGGAGCTTATTGGTTGATGGTTGTTAAGTGATTGAAGTGAACTTTGCAAAAATTGTTTGATATAACTGAAATAAATAGCTTAAAATAGGGGTGCAACTTGGGTTAGGTTGACCCGAACCTGCCTGACCCAACACGGCAATTTTAAGGGTTTGGGTTCACTAGTTTTGATATTGGGTTAACTTGAACTCGAATTCTAATTTTGGTTGGGTTTGAGTTAATGACAACCCAACTTGAAACCCCTTGAATTGCATATTATTAGTTTCAAAACTAAAAACTATACATTTCTTGCTTCTTATAATTTATATTATATTGTTTATTCTTTATAAAATTTCTTTTGTAAAGCATAAATGATTTACCAATCTTATATCATTCCCATGATCCTTATTTCTGTTCTTAGTATAAGTGTGTTTTCCTCTAATTGATCTTATCTCCCTAGTTTCATCCTCATCTTCATGTCCTTTTTTAAAATTTCTCATTTGAAGTTAAAACCAATTAAGGACATCCAACCTTATATGCTAAGGGTTTAAAAAATTCATGTTTTTATTTTCATCTCCCAAGTGTTTTAAAAGCCCCAAACCAAAGGTGTTTAGTAATACGAGTGTTATCGTATGCAGTTATCTATCTCCCAACATTTCATCTTTTCCTTTCTTCATCTTTTTGAGTGAAGTGATTATTGAGTTATAAATATTCAATTACATTATGTAAAGCATTTGAAGATTCATTCACATCATACATTATTAAGGATTTTATCTTAGAATATTTAAGATTTTTTTATATTTGATTTTATGATTAAATATAGCCCTAATTGAACTCGAATTCAACCCAAACACAAACTATCGGGATAGGGTTAGGGTTAGGGTTAACTTCAACCTGAACCCAAATGATCCGAGTTGCAGCCTTAGCTTAAAATTATGAAGCTCGCTTGATCTAGCTGAAGTGGAATGCTAAGATAATAAATAATAGACTGAAATGCCCTTATAATTTTAAGGGTTAATAAATAAAATATTAATTATAATAATATAACTAAAGTATTTATATATATTAAAAAATTTTAAATTTTAATTTGACAAATTAATATTTAAAATTAAAGTAGATAAATTTTAATTTGAATAAATAATTAAAACTATTTTAAACTTTATTTAAATGAATGAAAATTAATAATTAAAGAATTAATTTGAATGTTTACAAATCTTTAAATTACTAAAGATGTCATTGCTTTCCGGACGGATGAGAAAAAATAGAAACATATTAAAAAGGTTTAATTTCAGTAATTATATAATATAAGGATATTTTAGGAATATAAGAGTTTGATAACCCTTGGTGCTGCTTATGGCTTATCTATTAAAATAAGCAAATAAGCCCCTTTCATAAGGGCAACCAAACATGATTTATTTTCCAAGACTCGTTTTTAGGAAAGAAGTCATAAGCTCAAAAAATAAGCGGAATCAAACAGGCTCTATATCCCATAGTTATAGACGATACGCATCCTTTTTTATGACAACATAGATGATTTATTACAAATATTGCCTGATTTCTATCAACTAGAAGGCCTGCATGGCAAGTCTGTATTCTTTGTAAGAAACTGTTTGCTATTAATATATTTCTTATGAAGCTAGTATTAAGCTTTCGCTGCCTGTACATAAATGTTGAGTTCAGATGGTTGCATTTATATGATTGTGTTTCACAGGGTTCCCCACTTCCACTGTTGCTGGAGGATGAAATGGCATCATTGATGGAGATTGGCATTGGGACAGGATCTACCATTCTAGTGGATGCAGAGAACTAGCCATTTTCCAACCTTTAATTGATTCATACTGTGCGTCGATGGCACTCTTCCCGGTTGGTTAGTCATTGCTGGCATGCATAATTGTGTAATCTTTTGGATTTGTATTCTTCTTGGCAATCAAAATGATAAGATGGTGCTATTAAGAGTGCAAAACTTTGGATGTTATGAAAATAGCCTCCTGAGTTCTGGAAGCTCATGGTAGGACAGTTATAGCCCTATTTGTCGCATCGCTAGCAGATATGGTGATGTTCGTCAATTAACCGGTCTGGCAGCATTAGGAAACAATCCAGACTCAAACAACAAGTCAACTGATCAAGAGAATCAGTTGAAAGGTGAGTCAACTGAAAGTCAACTGATTTCTGAGTTTTTAAATTAAACGGACAGTTCAAACTTTTTAAATTAAATGACATCTAAGCTTTACAATTATATGTAGTTAAATGTGATACTAGCTTTCAAAGCAGAGATAAAGGAACTTTTATTATCTGGAAAAAAAAAAAAAAAAGCACACGGTGAATTTTATGCCTCATTTTTCATTCTAAACTAGCCAAATTAATGGCTGAATATGAAAATACAGAGTCGGCCGGTTAGGCTGATACAAAATACCATATGGTAGTCGCAAACGGTGGTTGGAAAGGAATGGCAGATGCAATGAGGTGCACGGGTGAAAGTCGTAGCACCATGAAATAACCACGACATTCACGCTTGTCTCGCGATCCATCTGGAAGAACCAAGCGGCCCGCCCACGCTTGCAGCTGCTTCCGCATTAGTTCTTCCATTCCCCAGAATCGGGTCAATTGCATAATCGTAAACGGCTCTGTGACCGTTGAAAGCGATAGAGGCGATCGAATATCCTACGAACACGAAACTCCAAACGTGTCAATGCTCCATCTCTTTCCATGCACTGTGGGTTCACTACCAGTTAGTCAATCTTAAACTTCATCTACTGTATAACCTTGGACGACAGCCTTAATTTCTACCGATCCTTGTGGCATCATCTAGGATTCGGTCCATATTCGACGGTCCAGATCTGCGTGCCGGTACTCCCTAACCTGTTTCATTGTGACAGACGCACGCAATAGTCAGAAGCGGCTAAGCTTTGAATCAGATGGGCTTGGCTTGCATAAAAGCACAACCAGGCGAGTGACGGCTTTCAGGGGGTGATGGTGGAGGCCCTGGTTGCATACGATCAACGGTGTTGATTTGAAGCACCTGCGCCGTGGCGATGAATGGCACGCGCGCCACGCAACTGCAGTCGAAGAGGCAGAAGCAGCCGGGGTGGAAATGAAATACAACCGCCATTCGCCTGTCTGGCTGTCGCCCGGTTGTTTTACCAGACATTCCACACAATCTCTCTCTCTCTCTCTCTCTCTCTCTCTCTCTCTCTCTCTCTCTCGATCCCTCCTTCGCCCATTTCTTGCAATATTCTTATGAGATTTGGGTTCCGAATTCCTTTTCTTGATTCAAGAACGAGCAAGCCCGCCATTTCTATTCAACTGAGTATCGATTGGAAATCCATCTGAGAATTTTCTTGTCTTTTCTTTCTTTTTCCTCATCACACGCGTGGTGTTTCGTAGAATTCCTATAAATTTCTACCGAAGTTGCTGATCTAGCCCCTAATCTTTTTTCTTGTTTTTTTTTTTTTTTTAAAATTTTAAGCGAACCTCCGTTCGTGATCAATGAATAGCAAATGTAGGCGTTGGTTCGTCTGAGATTTGTAAGACCTATGGAAAATATTTTCAATCTAACATTACCAGTGCCTTCTTTTTCCAATCTGAGAAAGAACGGCTGAATATTCTCTGGCATAAATCTCTGTGATGCATTTGGTCTGCAGTTCGGCTGAGTTTTGAATCTAGGTTGTTTGGAATTCCACTAGAGTTTACTCGAATTTCCATCTTTTGCCGATTAGAACAATTACTGTTGATTCGGCACTGCAGAATTTCTGACGCAAATCTGGGAATTGCGAAATCGACCTGAATTTCACCTGGAATAGTCTTTATTATTTTTCTTACCAATTTGAAGGGCGCCCACCTGGTTATTCCATTGGATGAAATTGCTTCGGATTCGTCTGGATGGCGAATTCCGAAGCAAACTCTGAGGCCTCTGTGTCTGGTATAGATAAAGATGGTGGAGAATACAAGGGGGAAACTGTTGCCCCTACTGCAGAAGGGGTCGCTGCATCTCACGTGGAAGAGCCATCACCAGATTCACTGAAAAATACGCCTACGAACATTGCGAGATTGGAGGATGTGATCGAGCATTGTAAAGGTCGACAGAAATATCACACGCAGACAAGGAGCCCATCCGATGGGGAGGATATTCGATGGTATTTCTGCAAAGTTCCTCTGGCTCAGGACCGTGAGTTCCTCTCTTTCTCTGAAACTTCAAATGAAAATTGTTGGAAGAGAATGCAAAAATTGAATGCCGAAGAACTGCTGAGTATATAACAATGAAAACTCTTACTAGAGAGTAACTTCAGTCTTCATGCCTTTTCATGTCAGCGGACGCCCAAGGATCTGTTTGGATGCCTGTAAAATTGGATAAGTTTCCTCTACTTTCTCAATCTCTTTTCCCATATTCTTTAATGTAATGTTACATTTAACTACCCTAATTACCAGCGACAATCCTGCGAATAGTACCTATATTTTCAATCCTTAACCTATCTTTTCCAATCATTTACCAATCTGTTTCATTTTTGTCACTTTGACACCTATCCAAATCAATCCTAAAATGCAACCTGATGAATTCCAAATGAATCCTAACATGCAACTCACTGTTTGTTGATGTACGTTAGGCTCCACCTGGTAGATGTCCTTGACACTTGTCCATCATATCCCAAAGAGTTACAAAGTATTTCCCAATGGAAGGCAAACCAAAATCTTCATGCTTGTTAAATCAGCAGATGCTGGACATGCAACCCGATGGATTGAGTAGTAACCATGTTTTTTGTGGTACAATGGTCTTCTAAACTAGTTACCAGGCTGGATAAACCATGCTTCTTGGTGATTCGCTGCTCATTGACTTGGGAGATGTCCTGGTTGCATTTCCATCATGTTTGTCCTTCTGTTTGGACAGGTGTGAAAGTGAGAGTAGAAAAAGATGAGGCTGAGAAGGAGATATAAACGATGCAAAGTGGTATCTTTTATAAAGTGAATAAAGACAAAATATATTGGGTAAATGATCTAAAGAAGCGATATGATGATTGAAAATCAGGTAATGTTGAAGAGAAAGTAAGATTTTTAGAGGTAGTTGGGTTAGTTAAATGTCACATTATATTAAATGATAGGAGAAGAAAAGAGAGTAAACCTTATGGAAAAGAGAGAGTAAACCTTTCTTACCCCTTTTACATGGTATCCAAATGGATCCTCAGGAAAAACAGAAATGAAAGAAAAGGGTAATGTTTTCATCATGTAATCTTCGCGGCTGTGTGTTCCTACTAAAAATGACTGATGGTTACAGGGCCTGCTAGCAATTGATAATTTGGATGGCAGAGAGAAGATATGAAAAGCTTTGATGAATAGCTTATGTGACCCACAGTTTTGCCCCACCTTTTCCATTGATGTGCTGATTTATAAAATGTTATTTGTTTTGACTGAGCGTCATATAATAATTTGATTTATATTTGTCGATGCCTTTCTGCTAAATTTGAACAGAGCTTGCTGCCTCAGTTCCTCAAGCGGAGATAGTTGGAAAGAGCAAGTATTTTCGTTTTGGCATGAGGGACTCTCTGGCATTAGAAGCTTCCTTCTTGCAGGTCAAACCTACTTTCTTTCTTTGAGTTGTTCGTGATGATTTTTTGGACTGTGATATGATTACACTATTATATTACCCATTCACAAAGGTGGACCAAATTGGGTTCTTTGATGTGTGCGTGCGGTCATTGGAGATGAATTCTGTATTGTTACTATTACTATTATTATTGTTATTATTATGTTCTTTTTTGGTTATTGTCCAATTTATTTTTTAAGAAGACGTCTGTGTTATGTACGTACTTAGTGATATTTCATTGCAATTACTATGTTTTGCATTGGCAGAAGCTTTAACTGCTTGTAGATGGAGATAAGATTTAAGCTTACGTTAATAATTACCTTTTTCTGAAGGTGTCACTAAGCCTTAATTTTCTTGTCATGTTCTGGACATGCGTGAATAGTCTTTTGTAAACAAAGCAAACAGTGAGCAGTAGCTTATTCCCCTTGTTGACGATTTATCTTTATAGAAGGAGGAAGAGTTACTTTCTGTCTGGTGGAAGGAGTATGCTGAGTGCAGTGAAGGTCCAGATGGATCGAATATAACTTCGGCTTTTACTTCAGATTCTCAACCAAAGTTGAGTTGCTCTGAAGCCAGCATGCCAACTCAACTACATGAGGAAGAAAGAGTTGGTGTCCCAGTGAAGGGGGGCCTCTATGAGGTACTTCTCATGCTTAAAGCTTCATTTATTTATTTTTAAGGTTACAGTTTGGGGAAAAAATGTTGGAAATGCACTATCCAGCTCGTAAAAGTGAAGGCATATTTATTGAGCAAAGTTTTGATGGCTGGAGATTCTCCTTGAGCATGGATTAGAATGTATGCTTTGCTACAAAATGTGTCTGTGGTAAGTAAAAGAGTATAAGCTGTAATTTTCTGAACCAGCTTGAGTTCCTTCTATGGGTCAGTGGTAGCTGTTTGTTCTTGAGAGAATGGTGTGTCTCTTCATACTATATCCATAGCTTAGTAGGTACTAATGGTTTAGCTAGTCCTTTGTTAAGCTCATTCATTCTAAAAATGAAACAAAGCACAACTGCAGGTGGATTTAGCCAGGCGACACTGCTTTCCTGTTTATTGGAGTGGGGAGAATCGACGTGTCCTTCGTGGTCACTGGTTTGCTCGAAAAACTGGTCTTGATTGGCTTCCCCTGCGTGAAGATATTGCAGAGCAATTAGAGTTTGCGTATCGGTGTCAGGTATGATGGAATGAAAATATCTACCATTCTTTATTTGTCATATCCTTCTGCTGTATAATTGATTTACTTACATCAAAATTATTTATGCAGATGTAATAATCTTTATTCAGTTTGTCATTACCATCAGAACCTTATCTATGCATGGTATAGCTTATGATGCTCTCCGGCATCATACAGATTTTTTCTTACTTTTCTTCTTAAACAAAATTTTCTTCAGATTTATTAATTCTAAATGTTTACTTTGGATGCTAATCAAAAGCATGGCATGCATGAAGATATGAAGCGTGTGTTGTTTTCAAGTATCTGCAGTGTCGTGGATGGTGCTAAACATAACATATTAAATAGCTGATGAATCATTGTTGTTCTCATTCACCTTTTATGAATGTTAACTAATTTTTACTACATACAAAAGACCAACTAGAGAAAGGAGCATAAGAAGGGATGTTGTGACATGGCTCCCAACCAAAGTACAAGCATTAATCCATTCACCTATGAAGGAAAAGAAAGAGAGGAAAAAACTAAAAAGAGGAAAGAAGAAATAATGGAAATTGAATAGGAAGTGACAAAGCATCATCAGAAATATATACCATGCCAATTTGCCACAAACGGTTTGAACTGATGTAGGCATAGAAGGTGCACCATCTCAGAACTTGTTGAGGAGTCTTGCCCCATTAATTAGCTAGTTTGTTGTCTCTAGCTGAATATGTTCCTCCCGTATGGAGCCCATTAACCAATCTTGCTATTTTGCTTCTTTTTCTGAGGAAATCCAATGCTTTGTAATGTGATAACACTCTTGAGGTTCCACAATTCTGATAATTTACTACAAATTGCTGGGAGGAGGCCGCGATAACAACAGTCTATAAAAACCTCATGGCTCTATTTTTACAAAGATTTCTTGTATCTTTGTTTAAGCCATCTGGTTTCTTAAATGATGGACATTCAGGTTTGGCATCGAAGAACTTTTCAACCATCAGGACTTTTTGCTGCCCGTATTGATCTACACGGCGGCACCCAGGTATATGCATTTTTTACGAGATGATGAATTTTGTTGAACTATCGAACATAACTGTTACTAAAGTCAAGCTATTGGGCCCATGCAGGGTTTGCATGCTCTTTTCACTGGAGAAGATGATACCTGGGAGGCATGGCTAGTCATTGATGCCTCTGGCTTTTCTCATGTTATTGGTTTGAGGGGAAATGGAGTCAAATTGAGGCGTGGATTTTCTACATCTGGATCTCTGAAACCTACCCAGGTAGTTCTAATTTTCCTCTTTTGGTTGTTCTAAGGGTCTGTTAGGGAATTGGGAAATGAAGTGTCAAAGATGATGATAAAGTGGAATTGGAGAAGCTGAGGAGAAGGAAGAAAACAATGTGCTAGGATAGGGGGTGATGAAAGTAAAATGAATAAATTTAAAATAGATAGGCTTTTTAGATGAAAAGATTGAGGGCATGATTGAAAATATATGTAATAATGAGGAAATAGTTGGGTCGTTGGAGTAGTTGCATGCCATCAATTACAAAAGGTGGGACAAGGCCTCTTTTCCTCATTACAAAAACACATCCTAAGTTTTTTTTTTCTTTTTTCTTTTTAATTTTAATCTATAAGGACATGCATGTTTGCTTGTTTCTCCACATTCTGGATAGGCAAAAAAACATTTTGAGCAAACATCTAGCATTTAATTCAGTCCAATTTCAAAGGGAAATTTTCATATTGGTCATCAACTTTTATTGAAGATTACAAAGAGAATCAAATTTTTAATATTGCAAGTGAGTTATCGAACAATGTTAATATTTGCAAGCTATAATGTTTGTAAAATGTTAAAAAAGACCTCATACTTCTTCATTATAAACTGCCAATCGTACTTTTACTTTTCTTCCTCAACCAACTACCATACAACTCTCACCACAAGTATAACTTCATTGTGTCTTTTTAGTCCACCATTAACAGAAACTCTTTTTTTTGTTATCCATTATACTAATTCTACCACCGCATTTTTCATTGTCAACCCACCACCACTTCCCTTTTTATTCCTCAGAAAATTGCATTATTCATCTCTTAACAACTTGTATCATATTTTTATTTCTTTCCTTGACTACTAACAACAACCTCACCTCAGCTATCTCTACCTCTTTTTTTTTTTTATTACGATTTCATTTTTCCTCTACCACCTTGTTGCTTTTCACACACAAACACTAAGGGTGTGTTTGATAATGAGGAAAAAATTGTGGAAAACTTTTCCACTTTTCCCATCATTTTTTACCCATCTTTTGATGTGATTTGATGTGATTTGACATCTTTCTACCTAATAACCATCCCTTTCCTTATTATTACCTATATTTCCAATCATTGCTTCACATTTTTCAATGAAAAAGCCTAGTTATTTTGTTTTTATTAACATTATTTTTAACCATCGCCCTCTATCACATTATATCACTCCCTCTCTTTTCCCTCACTTTTTCGCTTCTCTATTTATTCCCACATCTTTTCCCCATTCCCAAAAACACCTTAAAGGATAGTTTTGACATGAAAATTCCTGTAGTTATTATAATTGGGATCATTTTTTCTCTTGATCTATTAATTAATTTTGGTCCCTCTTTGGTGATGGATGTCCTCATTTCCTTGTCATCAATTACTACCAAAATCACATGCTCCTAACTTGCCAAACAACGACAATTTTGTCAACAATCAATGAACAAAGATGTCTGTTACTGCATAAGGCCAACACTGGCTACAATACAGGACAAATTTAAGCTAAATGCTGGACCATTCCATGAAAAGAGAGGGATGGCTTTTTTTGTTTTTCCAGTTGACTGGAGTCAGAATGTTTTTCCAGTACCAGAAAGTCAAAATCAAGATTGTTAAACTAACTGGAGTAAAAAAAAATTTAAAAAACCGAGACTGTAAAACTGGATGAATCAAAATCTTTGTGTCAACTTTTCAGAGCCAGAACCATCTTTTTTCTTCTTGAAACTTAATTTTCACTCCTAGTTTGAGATGCTTCTTTCTGCCTTCAGTTTTAAATTTTCATCCCGATATCATGGTTTGTTGGGGTGGGGGGTCTTTCTTGGAGATTAGATAAAGATGGAACTTTTGTGCGCTTTCTTTGACAGTCCTGTATTTCAAAATAGTAAGGACCTTTTGCATTTATTCCTGAGATATTGTCTCTTGGATGGTGAGTATGCTATTCCCGCCCTTGAGGGAGAGTGCTATATGGCTATCAAAACATATGGCTAACATGATTTCTGGTCCTACAGAAAAACCTTCCCAAAAATAAATAAATGAAAGAGAGGTACATCAGTCATCCACTGCAATTGATCTTTCAAAACATCAATTATTTTTTCAGGATGAATTACGGCAACAAAAGGAGGAGGAAATGGATGATTACTGTTCCCAGGTTTGTCAAATAGTTTATTTGATTTGCTTTTGGCTTTCTATGTGATCTTTGAAGCTCTTTTCTATTTTGTATTTCTATCTTTTTCCATGTTATAAGATTATAGAGAGAAACACCAACCATTTATGGTAACATTCAACTAAATAATTATTATACAAGGGTATGAAGATTCATCATGCATGTGTGGTTTCTTAATATTTGCATCATTATTTATCTGTCATTATGCTCCCCGTAGGCAATTATTTGCCTATATATGTAACCTGAGGCAAACAACAGTTAATAAATCTACATACATGGATTTGTTGGAATACCTATTCCTACAATGGTTGATATTTTTGGGTTGCCTATCAAGTATTATTGAACTTTAATTTGTTAATTAGTTTATTGATACTAAAAATGAACAAAGCATTTTTAATTATATAGTCATTGTGATATCTAAAATTCATCAATCCTTTTTAAAATTCAAGATTGATTCAAAAATTAGTGTAAGCCAAATGTTTTGAAGTTAGGATTATTTATTTATTTTTTATTGTTTCATGTTTATAAGTTTCATCTTGTTATGAAAAAGTTGATCCATGGTCTAAACAATTCCATACATCATATTAATAGTTGGATTTTCATAATTTCTAATATGGGCCTCACATCATGTTCATTTTAAGAAATAAAATTGATGAGCCACAAATTGATTAAAGCAAGTGTTTGGTTTCTTGATAATTTAGAATTTATTGGTAGTCCAAAAAAAGATATTACCTTTTTTATTGCAAAATTTATAATAGTTTTTTTTTCTTTTTGCAAATATACCTACAAGGTTTTAGTCAACATTGCAACTATACCTACTTTGTTTTAAAAATTGCAAATAAGCTATATATTATTTGACATATATTGCAAGTGTACTAACATCATTTTATTTTGTCCCAATTCGTTAAAAGGCAATTTTAAAACATCAAGTTCTTCCCCACCATGATGAAGGTGGGCAGCAGCGACGATTGGGGTTTTTTCTGTGGTCTCCCCACTCTGATTGTCACTGCTGCCCAGCTTCATCATTTCCATCATTGAGAGTGCTTGATGTGCCTTTCAAAGGCTGTTGAAGGAAATATTGTTAGTTGCAGAACATCTCTCATACATACACAGTCATATCTATATAGCCTGAGATTTAATGAAACATTGTAAATACCCAACTATAATTATAAATAGGGAAGTGGTTCTATGGTGTCTACAACACTGAATTATTTCGGTATTGTCACTCCATTTAAGGCTCATCTTAATGTTTATGTGAAATCCAATTCATCTATTAATCTTGTTAATATCCGTTTAGCTAGACGCTCAAAAATCATCTTAATTAAAGACTTATACAGGCCACAAAAATTAAAATTATTTAGGAATAAAATATTAACCCATTAAAATTGTTTGCTATCTGGAGGGACCCACATCCTTTGAATTAAATATCTAAACCTTCTAAAATGTTCATCGCATGTAATATTATGATTATTTAAAATTTTATAACATATCAATGCTTGAGTTTTTGCATACATTTTAATACACTTTTAAAAGTGTGGCCCACATATAATTCTGATTGAAATGATTTTCAATATCTTGGATAAATAAATAATATTAAATATGATGATTGAACTTGATTTCATATAATCATCAAGCTGGGCCTTAAATGGAGTGATAATACCAAAATAGTTTGCTTTGATTGACACCATAGAACCACTTCCCCTACAAATATACTCCATCATTTTACGTACATTACTAATAATCTTTTGTATGGTGGGTGAATTACCAATGTTCTATAAGATGAGATCAATACAATGTGCCACACAAAGTCCAATATGGTAGATGCATCACATTATCAGCTATAATCTGAACAACACAATATGCACCAACCCACTCAATCTGATCTTTTTTTTACTAACTATAATTTGCATCTTTAACATATGTAGATGCATCTACTAACATGATGAACATTGTCATCACCTTTGAAACATGACATGAAATTGATGATCGATTTTGATTTTATCAATATTATCATAAAACAATATTGATTAAATAGGTATATTACATGAAATTGATGATAGATTGTGATTTTATCAATGTTATCATGAAATACTATCGATAAAATAGGGAAAGGTATGATAAAATTGTTTCCCATGGTGATAATTTCTTTGTTAGACCCTAATATCTATTTGGAAAACACTACTAAAACCAAAAAGTCCTACTCATGGCCCCCTGCCTATTGTTCCCACCACCTCTTCATTCATCTCCTTGACTATTGGTAGCTTTTTTTGCTCCTTTGACAATCTATCGTCATTGCCCACCAGTTATATGTGATCCATCTTAGCCATTCACCCATCTCTACCCTCCCATCCTCCACCACAACTAGGCTGATATATAAATTAATCTTTATTTAATTTTCCATATCTTTACAGATATTTTATTTGGAATTTTGGGTATTTAATTATTCAATTTGGTATTTGATGTGAGCATCTGGTAATCAAAATATAGATCAACTTGATGGATGGATAAATTGTTATTTTTAGTATTGTATTTAGGAATTTTATTCATGTGAAGTTAATTAGGAGTTTTTCATATATCAATTTTTTATAAATAGTGGCATGTATTAAGGTTTTCAGTTGGTGATGAATCGAAACTGTGACTACTGTTATATTATTTTATACTTTTTTCCCTAACTTCGTCTTTCTTCTCTCTTTCTCTCTGAGGGAATATTTCTCTTTCTTCTAAATTCATACGTTTTTCTTCTTAAATCCATCTCAACTTCTTCCATTTTTTTTTTATTCTAATCCCTAATTTCTTCCTTTTTTTTCCCTATTGAGAATATCTACCTCTTTCTTTCAAAGTCTTTTTCCTTTCATTTTAAAAGAGCATTCTTATTCTACATCAATTAGTGGTAAATATCACCAATAAATCGATATTTATTGGCAATATTGCAATCTTTGTTCTCAATGTCACGATAATTAAGGATACATTTCATTTGATTCATTGTTTTTGAAAATGCATTTTAAAGTTCCATTCTACTATCTTCTTTAGACAAATTCTACAGCCAGTGGTCTTCGATCTCTCTCATTTTTATTTATTTATTTATGAATTAGGTTCCCTGGTAATGTGGACTTTCTTTAGATGTCATGATAAATCCATAATAGGTAGTTTTGTTCAACTTTTTTTTTTTTTTGAAGTTTTGCTTTCAATTTCTTGCCAAGCTTTCTTGGGCAAAAAATTAATGATGATTCAGTTCATATACGGGGGAGTTCAACACTTGTATCGACTCTAAAGATATCTATTCTTGAAAGTTATAAAAATTTCAATTGAATAAAATGCTAAGAGCTCCTGTTTCAAGATGCAGTGCAACTATAATAGTATTTGTTCTTTTGGACTGTTTTAAGAATCAACTACAGTGAAAGCGGATGGACATGTTTTGGACTCTGATGTCCTTTAAACTCCTAACGGTTTCCGCAGGTTCCTGTTCACCATTTAGTCTTTATGGTTCATGGTATTGGTCAGAGGTTGGAGAAAGCCAATTTGGTTGATGATGTTGGTGATTTTCGCAATTTGACAGCAAGTCTTGCTGAACGACACCTAACTTCATATCAACGCAATGCCCAGAGGGTTCTGTTTATTCCTTGTCAGGTACATGAAAAACCATTTATGAAATATATTCTTAATTATGTGTTTCTAATATTATTATGTATTTCAAACATGAAATGAAAATTTCCTGTATGCTGTAACAATTTTCCTTTAATACATAATGTATCATTCACAGGACATGATTAAAGGTCATCAGGAAATATTTGAAAAATGTTTGGGCTTATTGAAGACATAATACAATGACGCAATAGGATCCAGGGAGTTGACCCCAATTATGTGGGGATACAGCTTATGATGATAATGATGATGAAGACATGACGTAATTAAAGTTCTGTACTTTGTTCTATTCTTTTCTCATGCTTAAAATTCCAAATTTTAATTCAGTTACTCAAAGGATGCAAAAGATATATAAAAATGAATAAAACAAAGAAAAAAGGTTGCACTGCCCGTTATAGTAATCCCAACAGTTCCATGCATTCATTTTCAAGAAGGATGGCCATACTTTTAAAATACGGATTATTGTAGAACCTGCCTATAGGCTTGCATTCTATACTAGTTGAAATACTAGAGATGGATTTGCATGTGTGATCCAGGTTTTTTTGGGTTGTGTTCCTTGGTTTTGAAAAGCGAAATAAAAAACACCAAAAGGAAAAGAGAAAACAATTTATTAGATTTTTTTGTGGGCTTATTCTCATGTGCAAAATTTTCACCATGGTTGTCCAACAAGGATGTATTTGTAAAATCTAACCCATTAATCATACTTAGAATTGCTCGCTTGGCTAAAATTCAAAAAATCATCTCAATTGAAGGCTCAAGTGGATCACCAAATTCATCTTATTTGAGAGTGAATGTACATCCATTAAAAATCTCTTGCCATTTGTGGTCCATCTAACTCTTTATTAGAGATAATTTTTTGAACCTTAATCAAATAAATGGTGATCTCACTATTGTGGTCCACCTAAGTCTTAAGTGGAGATGATTTTTTGAACCTGAAGCAAATAATGGTGCTGAGGATGATGAGTGGATTAGATTTTGCAAATACATCTTTGTAGGCCCTAAACAAGGCATGTTGTCACAACTGTGGTGAAAGACTTTTCATGTGATAATAACGGTTTTTTTTTTTTCCTTTGAAAGTCTACATAATTCTTCTGATCCAATATCCTCCAAAAGAATTCAGACCTATGTAGGACAGAAGAGGATCATAATCTGATAGCCGTAGTATGAATGGTTTACAAAACCATATGGTATTTTCTGAAAGGTCCGATGTCTTTAAGGTCTATGATATGAAGATAGAGGTATCCTGTACCTCTCTTAGACCATTCAATTTGCTAACACTTTGATGGCAGTTTTGTTTCTTAAAGCAGTCTGTCTTTGACTGATTAGTTTAACTTCCATTCATCATCTTTTAATCTCATTGTATGTTATTTTCAACTTGTAATCTTCAGTTATTTGCGCTCCACTGCCTTTATGTTGTATGTGGCTAGACTCTAGAGTGCTTTTCTAGGCACTCGTGTATCTATAGATGTGAAAGTGCATTCATGTGTGATGCCAGGCTGCTGTTAAAACCTTTTTACCTTTTTTTTTTGTTCTTTCTTCCTTCTGCTTCTTCTTTTTTCTCTTCCTTTTTTTCTTCTATGCAAGTTAGAGGTGGTTTGTACTCTTCTATCTTGGGAAAAAACAAGGATATATCATTTACTAGAATTTTGTGCCGATATCATTTATTGACTGTTGGATTCTCTTGAGCCATTATCTTTTTTAATTTGTTGCTTTTTGTGTATGAGTTCCTCATACATTTTTTTGCATTTTAGTGGAGGAGGAGTTTGAAGCTTAGTGGTGAAAGCGCTGTTGAGGATATTACTCTAGATGGAGTTCGTGGCTTGCGTGTTATGTTGAGTGCAACTGTTCATGATGTATTATACTACATGAGCCCTGTCTACTGTCAGGATATAATTGACTCGGTACTCTTTGTTTCATCTCAAACTTTTCTGTTGCTATTTTATTTTCTAAAATGTTTTTTTTTTAATCACTGCTATTACATGTTTGGATGCAACCTGAGCATAGGGATAATTGTATTCCAATGAATGCACATATTGTCTATTTTGTCATGAACTGTCATGCCTCAGTTTCTTCAGGTCAGGAGTAAGAGATCCAAAGTGAAGACACAAATGTTAAGAAAAAGTAAGAAGCACGGGAGTCCAGGTGGGTTTTGTACAATGTGAATACCTAGGATATTGAAAGGTAGACTTGTGTTATAAAATTGCAATAATAGATATTTACAATGAAAATTTCTAGGAAAGATATAAATTAGGAACCGCAAAAATTGGCAATCGATAGAGCTGTTGATGTGGCTTAGGTAGCGGTGATTGGCAGTGGGAAGGAATTGCTAAAAGATGTCCTTGAATGGGAGCAACAATTCAGGTCAAGTGGATCTAGAATACATTTGGAAAATGGGAGATTATTCCACGGTAATGTTACGATGGAAATTTCCAGTCAAATGATCATCTTGATTGAATATTTATGTAAGCCACAAACAGGAATGAAATTTTAATGGATGCATACCTGCTCTCAAACAAGATGCATTTTGTAGGCCACAAAAGTTTATATAATGCTTTGGAATTTCTTGTAACCAATGATAGCAATAAGATATGATTTCCTAATTTTCTGAAAAGGAGCTTCTTGGTTGGTTTACACCAAGTTTGTGTGTGTTGTTTAGGGCTCTAATATTGGGAGTTCACCTTCCAAAATAAATCAATTAATAAGATTCTGGGTTGATGCATCTCTCTGCCCAGCAGCAGGGTGTTTTTGTTGTCTATTGTGCTAATGTTTTTCTTCTTTCAGCTTTTGCTTTTGTCACTCTTGTTTTGGCAAGTTACATATTATCATTCCGTCTTGCCATGTGTAGGATGATAATGTTCAGTTGGTCATGGTAAATAGTACCATAATGTATCAAAAGTGAAAGATGACTTGTCCTTTTCAGGTCTCCAACCAGCTAAACAGGTTGTATATGAAATTTATCAAGAGGAATCCTGGGTATAATGGGAAGGTATCTATTCTGGCAACTATCTCGCTTGCAATACTTTCTGATTATTTACAGTAGCAATTGCTTACTTTTATTTTTTATTTGTCCATCTTTTTAAGATTGTCAATACATGCAATTATTTTTCAGGTTTCTATCTATGGGCATTCTCTGGGAAGTGTCCTCTCATATGATATTCTTTGCCACCAAAAGAGCCTGTCCTCCTCTATTCGCTCTTTGCCTGCTGAGTGTGTAGAAAATGATGAATCAGTCTGTGCAGGTAATCAATCTGCTCAATCAGAAAAGAGGATTAATCAAGGAAATGGTGAAACTTCAAATGAGTTGGCAAATGTTATGGGGTGTAAGGAGGATCTCCATTCAAATAGCATGGTCGATGATGAAAACAGCAAAAATTTTTCTATTAGTGTAGATTCTTCTCCTGCTTTAGATTTGGAAGGGAACTCCCCAAAGACATTTGGTGATCAAAGTCTAGATGAATCCTGTGTGCACTACCAACAAACTACAGACTCCAATGAACGTCATAAGGTATCAGTAGTCAAGGAAGATGCCCAAAAAGTGGGGCTTGGTTCCAGCAGCATGTTTTCTCAAGATGGAAAAGGTCCTGATGTGAACAAAAATGTAATCGGTCAAATTCCTGATGGTGATGGGAAGACATTGGCTGAAGGTGTCAGTGACAAGGACGAGCTTATCAATTTGTTAAAGAAACAGGTATGGATAGGCTAGTAACAACTAATAACTAACTACTACATTTGCTGAGAACATGATCTTGTGCCATTATTTACCTTGTTGTGAGTATTTCGATATGGTTTATTTTCACGCAAGAAAGAAAGAAAGGGGAAAGAAGTGAAATGTGGCTTGATCAGTGTTGAATTTGTTGTTTTTTAAGAATATTTAAAAACCATAGGCTTTATCAATTATCTTCTAACTGGAAGGGGCCAACGAATCATGGGTAAATATGCAACTGCCATGACTGTTCAAGGAGGGGAGTGGGGTGTGGGGTGTGAGGGAATTCAACTAACATTCACTTTGTCGATATTATCTCAATTATCTCAAATAATATCTTTCTTTCTGGGTGATGGCTCATAAATTATCAATATTATCTCAAATTTCCCAATAATATTGGGAGATATTACTCCAATTTATCAATAGCATTATCTTTTCTTTTTTACAAATTATCGCTTAAAGCCCCCCTTTGACATATCTTCACTTATTTCTTCTCAAACGACTGTGATAACCTCTGTAAATTATTAAAAACTCATATGTATTTAGTGTATATTAGTTATGTGTATCTCAAAATATATTTAATTTTCATGTATTAGAGTCACACTAAATTTGTTGGGATTGTATGTATGGGCTTCATATGTATTTCCATCAGTCATTAAATGTTGACATTTAAGATAATGTGTTTGGCTTAAATATGTATTTATATTTATCTTAATTTACCATGGATTTCTATTAAAGATTCTTTAATTTTTTTTTATCTCCTATGAAAGTGATGATATCTTTTTTTGAGAAGCACGGATATGTCCTTAATTATCAATAAAGTGAACATTGATTTTATTACCTGTAACAACTATGCTATATCATAACTTATAATTTCTATCATTACTTCTATCTTCTCCCACAACAAGAACAAAAACAACCAAAAAAAAGAAAAAAACCTCATCTATTTCATCTTTATTGCAGTTCATGGCTGATGTCATAATACACCTTCAGGGGTTACTAGAGCGTCCCTCAAATCAAACACATCTTGCATCTTTAAGCAATACAGGACCGCAAGTACGCCCCAATCAATAGCAGCACTAGATTGCATCTTAAGCAATTGCTACTCTAAGTTCCAATCACAAATTCTCCTGCATTTGATCAGCTAGTGGCTAACTATTAAATGAATAGATTTGATAAAGAAATCTCAGCTCAGTTTTTGCATGGAAAGTTGCAAATCAAATATACAGATGTGTGCGTGCTTAAAGGAAAACTTGGTCTGTTTGTTGAGAACAGAAGGAAATTTCTAGAAATTAAAAAAAAAATAATGAAAAATTTTAAAGTGCTAACTTGACTTATGATAAGAAAGCATTTCAAATGAGAAGATGAGAAAGCATTTTATTGGCTCCCCCCCCCCCTCTCCTCTCTCTCATGCACACACAGACATCAATCACCAAGGAGGAGGTAGTAATGCATTTTAAATGAGGAGATAGTGATAATAGTAATGCATTTTAAATGAGGAGATAGTGATCATAATTAAGCATTTTATCGGCCCCAAAACACATTTGGTCTTTCTTACCTAGATACCTCCCTAACACTGAATATTCTTCTCATTGGTGCTATCATCTATGATGTTGATACCTCCCTAACACTGAATATTCTTTTCATTGGTGCTATCATCTATGATGTTTTTTTTTTTTAATATTTTCTTTTCTGCATCTAATTAGACAGCACACTGAGCACCTTTACAAGGTTTTTCCTGATATTAGATTTAACTGGAAGATAGACTTAGTGACTTCATTCTGCAACAGGTGAGTGCCCTTAAAGCAAGAATCGTGGAGCTAGAAACACTTGATAATTCTTTGATTTCATCTGGTGGGTGGCAAGATAGCAGTAAAGGATTCCTTCCAGGTATTTTTAACTGCATTTTCATGCTTTTATCCTAAAAATGAGTGGAATCCAGATGATTTTAGTGGAGCTTACCATTTGTATGATGGTAGGTGACAGGATGGTCAAAGATGCTGCAAGACAGTCTCTTTCAGAAAAGTCCTCTCCATGCAAAAATGATTCGAGGAAGGGCTATTCACCTCATGTCAGATATACTAAACTTGAGTTCAAGGTAGAAGATAGCTAGTACGCTCCAAGTCCACCCTTGTCTTTGGCATAATATTCAATGCTGATAATTTAGCTAGAAATTGTTTTTACCTTCCCAGTTTTCTCCTGTCTTTGGCATAGCATATTCAATGTTGATAATTTAGCTGCTGACACCCTATGTTAGTTCATGGACCTAGTTCAAAGCATTGGTTTCATATCCATTACTGATGCTTGTATTGAATATTAAGCGTGTTTTTGATAGCCAATACCCCATAGCTAAGTGTAAAATTTTATGTTTTCAGGCTGATACTTTCTTTGCTGTTGGATCACCCCTTGGAGTTTTCTTGGCTCTCCGCAATATTCGCATTGGGATTGGTAAGTTATCATCCAAAATTCATACACCATTGATTATTTATTTTTTAGGTCATGTTTCATTTTCTTTCACAAATGTGATATATTTGGTAATTAAATGCATGTGTTGTATTTGAGAAATTTATAAATTAGTCTTCATTGATAAAATTCCATGTTCTCATTCTTAGATGCAATCTGAGGTCTATGTTACTAGTGCTCATATGTTATCCTGATAGAACTGCTCTAGCATTGAAGGTTTATGTTCTTTGAGAAGATTCATGTTTTTTATTCTCCATATATGTGCTCCAAAGCCAAGCCTCAGCACCTTGATTTGGAAAGCTAATTAATTAATTTTCAACCAACATGTAGTCCTTCCAGAATTGTTCATAGAAGCAATAAAAAGGTATCAGATGACTCTATCGAGGGAGAACTTTGACAACAGTTGGAGGATCACAAAAAGAAAAAAATGCCACCTGATGCCACTTAATGTTTAAAACCATTTTCATTTTTGTTTCAGGATGTTGTTGCTCTGTGTTTTCAGAGGGGAAAAATAAATTTAGGTCATTTGAGTTTTCAGAGGATGAAAATAGATTTAGCTTATGTTGCCTACTGTAATTTGCTCTCATTATAAAACTGTAGGTGTGATTTTTGTCATGGGAAACTATTGACTTCTTCATTTTTATGAGGTGACAGACATGGATGGAATAGGATAGCTGATCTTATCATTAGCAAATGAAGCATTTATTGTGCATTCTCTTATTAGAGCTCTTGCTATATGTAGCTTTCTATGTGACTTTGTTTTTCATTACTTCACTGTCATTCTTAGGTATTGGGCTCATAACCACAATGTGATTGTGTGTTTGTTTTCTCTATTCTGGGAATTTGTTTAGGTATGTCTGATATGCTTCTCCTGAAGCCTTTCAATATCTCTCTCTCTTATTTAGGCAAAGGGCAAGATTATTGGCAGGATGAAAGAATAACTGAAGAGATGCCAGCTTGTAGGCAGATGTTTAATATTTTTCATCCATTTGATCCTGTGGCATACAGGTCTGTACATTTCACTGGTTGATATGTTTCCAAAATTTTTTGTTTGCAACTTGAATGTATTAACTAATTGGATTAGTTCAAACCTTCCATATTTGTGATCCAACACATACATTTTCATCTACCTCAACAAACCCCTAGATATGAAATCAGCTTTAGTCTGTCATTGGCAGAAAGCTCGATGCAAAATAGTAGATCACTGCTGATTAATAGCAGTATGTGCTGATTAGTCTCCAAGGGTTGGGAGGCCCATGTGCTGTTTTCACATCATCACAATCCCTGGTGTGCCCAATATGTCTGTTTGTTCATTTGTTTGTTTTTCATTCAAATTTTTACCCCTTGTTTTGTCCCATGTGAGGAGATGTGATGAGGGGCTACCACAAAGAACTATTTAAGGTTCTGGCTAGGGATCTTTTTGTGGTTGGCACATGAGGGGCACACATTTGTGCATTATTTTCTTTGGACAACATGACATGTTGATAGCAAGCATGATGGTGCACCACTGGATAGTTTTTAGATGCAACTTGTAGTGTTGCATTGCTAGATCATTCCTGGACACATGCACATCAAATTGGTTTAAATCACTGCAGTTTCTTTTAGGTGTGATCTTCTATTTTGAAGTGAGTACGCATTTATATGAATCTAGGTTGGGCTTTCATACAGAGTAGAACCACTTGTCTGTAAGGAATACATCCACAAGCGACCTATTATTATCCCTTACCACAGAGGAGGAAAGAGATTGCATATTGGCTTCCAGGTATCTCCATCATTCTTAAACAGTTATCCTTGCAATATAGTGTTATTTTGGCTATCACATACAATTTGACTTCCCTGTGATGCAGGAGTTCAGAGAAGATCTAGCTGCACGTTCACAAGCTATTGTTACTAGCTTAAACGTGATGAAGGTACGCTTCATTTTCAACTGAACAAAATTTAGAAACAGATTTCCAGCAATTCCACTAATATGAATGTTGTGCTTCTCTCTTTCCTTTCTCCAAAATTTTGTATGTACTTGTGTTTGCAAAATGCAATTCGAATTCATTTGCCTTCATCAAGCCTTTTGTAATGTATTTCAAAAGAAAAGGGGAAAAATAATAAAACGGGATAAATGAGATGTGCTTCTCATTATTTCTTAACAATAAATATTGGAAGCTGACAACTTTCAAGGTAAGGTTGTAAATCTGGCTCTTCGGTTGATAATTCAGGAGACTTTTGAATTTCACACACTTAACAAGTAGAAGTTCGTACAGCCGGCTTGGAGTAGGAAATGCATACAGATTCTTTTATATTCTTCTTTATCCCCAAACACCTTAGAATTAGGAGTTTGAATAATATTTCTAATGATCATATTAATGATGCAGTTACCTTTCTAACAGGATCTTCTTCAGTAAAAAAATAGCATTTAGTGAGCATAACAAATGATGCAAATCATGATTTAGGAAGCGCCATAAGTCTGCATCACAATATAATGAATGAGTTTTGATTCTTATATGTTGAAGTTGAATAATGAACCTTCTTTTTGCATGTGAACTTAAATTTTAGGGTATGTGACCTTTAGGCCCTTTTTGATTGCATTTACTAACTGATGGGCTGTCTCAACAGGCCAAAATGGTTGATGTTTTCCAGTCAAGAAATAAAGAGAAGTTGGAAGGTAGTAGACAATGACACACTTTGACACCAATAGTATCTTTCTTGCCTTTAATTTGAATCTAAGCATTCTTTGGTGTCTTCTATATATTACAGCCAAAGAAGATTCTGAAGTAGCAGAAGAGAGAACATATGGTTCCTTGATGATGGAAAGGTTAACTGGAAGCATGGAAGGCCAGATTGATCACGTGCTTCAAGTAAGTGCATAATTTGTCACCAACATCCTGCCACAGCTAGCTTAATTCTTTTTTATGTCAATTTCTTGCTCTTCAGCATTGCGTGGGATTGCCAGCTGAACTTTTTCTTAATATCCAATTTTGTATTTTTTTTCAATTGCATTTTGTTTTATGAAAGCACTAGGTGAATGATTTCAGTCAAAAAGGATTTAAATTGGTTTGTTTTAGTTAAGATTCCTTTTATTCAACTTGAAACGATTCCTGTTAATAATAAGTGTAAATTGAGCCCTATCTCAATATTGAAGATTCAATCTAAAATTCAGGATGCATAAATGAACTGAGTTTAAGTCTTACAGATTATTAAAAATCACTAAAGCATCCATTGTCTTTTAATGTACTTCCTGTACGAACGAGTGATTTCCATGCCATTGATTCTCATTCACATGAATGATGTTGTGCTAACTATGATTTTTAAAGTAGAAAAAAGGTGGTTTTCCTGCATGCACACATTAATTTTTACCATCTTGGTCTTGATCATCACAATGGATGGCTTTGCTGGTGAGGTGCTTCATCTATGACATAGTGGGAGTAGAAATTCTTTAGTCGATGGGATCTTTGAATTTTACTTGCCTTTCGCTTGGGAGCACGGGGATAACTCCCATGTAATTCTGATTGGACCAGAGAAAGGATAATGTCTCATCTTGACAGCCAAGATGCTGGGGTGTCAGGATTGAATGAATTCTGAGTGGTGGCTAATCATTTTCGATTTCTTTCCACACAAGATCACATAATTGTTGCAGACACCATCATGTTCTCGTAAGTGCCTGTTCTTGTTTGCTGGACAGGATAAAACCTTTGAGCATCCATACATTTCAGCTATAGGAGCACACACGTAAGTATTCATTACCCTCTTTGTCATTTCTTTTTTTTCCTTCTTAAGTCTTCTTTTCATAACTTTTTTTTTTTTTTGCCAATGTCATGCTTTAACAACATGTCTACTGTTAATTTTTCCATTTTGGACAAGCAACCAATTGTTAAACTGAACCAGAAGGTGATTGAATCTGCAGAAACTATTGGAGGGATCCTGACACTGCACTTTTCATACTCAAACACTTGTACCGTGACATACCTGAAGAGCCTGACATGGTTGCACGACCCGGCAGTCCAGGAAGCTCAACAAATCATAAAGGTCAGACTGGCCGAATTTACCAGAGTGATGACATTGATGAAGATCTTCCTTTGACATTCTCTGACAAGTCATTGATAAGGGAGTTCTCAAGGAAAGTAAGAAAGACTATGCGGAAACCTTAACAAGACAAAATTGCTCCATTTCTTTGAGATAATAGAATGTGACAAGGATATGCTGCATTTCGATCTTTGTCTATCCTTTCCATTCTTCTTTGTAACTAGGCTTCCTACTTCCTCTCTTCTTCCCTAGGTCAATTAACTTACTTTATAGATAGAAAAATTAGAATGAGGTCCTTATTGTATATACAAATGAGTTGAGGGTCCTTAATTGTATTATCTTCATAGAAAATGTAGACTTACATGATGAAAAATGTGTAAATAGAACAGTTGATTCTCTCCCTTCTCCTTGCATAGCCTGATCGCCCTTTTACCTTTCACAGCTTTATTGCCAAGGTGAAAGGCTTCCTCTTCCTTTTTAAAGATTCTACCTTGTTTTAATTTCACTGTGGACAGTGAGAGTCCTCATGGTAGCAAGTGAAGACTTTGGGAAGCAAGCAGAGAGAAATTTCCTCTTTAGCTGTTTTGGAATATTTGGATGGTCTGATTGGTACTTGATAGAGAGCTGAATCGGTGGTTATGCTTAGAAAGAATGTCATGGGTTGTAGAAAGTTTTAGGAAGTAGTGGCAGTTAACATTGTGGATTTGATTAGCAAGTGATAAAATTGGTGGTCAGATATCATTTACATGCAGCCAACTGTTTGTAATCTTCAAACGGAGAAATGATTGGGGAGTAGAAAGATCATATGATCCAGCTTGTGTACTGGATGGTCTTGAATGCTCCCAATCTTTATATGGGGGAACAACTGTTAAAGCATAAAGAGCTTTTGTTTATCCTCCAATAAACCTTTCGAGGCGGGAGTCTCAAACCCTATGTTTATAACCACAACTTTAATCGTATTTTAAAACTTCAACCCTAATAAAACCTTATTATAGATGTTTCGGTTGAATTCGATAATTTGGTTAAAATTTTGTATCATAAGTTTTATTCCAAAAAATAAGTGATTTATTAAGTACATCATTAAAAAAAATAATCCTAAATTTTATTTCAGATGAGGATTTAAAATTGCTATTTTATCTAGTATATCATAATAAAAATGCAAAGATACTTTTAGAAGTCTTTGCACAAATAGTTGAAAAGAGCATGAAATTACAATCCTTAAACTTATGGGGCATAAATTCAACAAATATAACATCTAATTGGACATGGTGGTTGTAAAGTTGAGAAAATTCATAGGAAAAGGGTGTAATAAAAAGTGCTGTAGATAATAACGCTAATAAAATAAGCTTTTTAACATGAGTAAAGCAAAATCATTAAAAAATAAATAATGATGAGAAAAAATAAAATAATTAGGGTAAATGAAGAGTTG
>JAYJMB010007093.1:38427-53163 GCA_036873735.1 Pouteria campechiana
ATATATATATATATATATATCTTATAAACACTAACTAACTTAAGAATTAGAATAATTCATCCGAGCACCCGTTGGCCCCCCGGATAGTTCTCTTTATCTTTTTTAAGCCCATTGTTCAAAGTGTTTCCGCAACTAAATTAGCTCTTTTTCCTTTGACCTGACATTATTACTGATAATATATATGTATGTATATATGTATATATTTATGTATGTATGTGACACTTACCAAGTAGGCCTTATAATTAGGTATGCAAGACCATTTTTAACTAGAATTTACTAGGTTGGGACCTTTTTTATTGCTAGGGTTGATTTGGGTTAAAAATATAATATTATTTAGAAATTGGATATGGTTGGGTTAAAGTTGCTGCAAGTCGACTAACTTGTTTTGACTCATTTTAATAACTTGAAAAAAATGTCTCATTTAATTCTTAAATTCACTCATAATATTCAAAATAGGTTATAACTTCAAAATCTAACTCTACCTTTACTCCTTTCTTTCAAAAAACATTTACCAGCCTACGCTCCCTTGAATAACCTAACCTTTATATATTTACTTTTATTATTAATATATCAAAATAAATATTTTATAAAGATATTTGTTAATTTTGATTGATATGACAAATAAATCAAATGTGTAATTAAGAGATGTTGACGTGAACTTAACTTGCATTCAATCTTTAAGTTAAAGATAATTTAATTCAACCCAACTCAATTTACAAACAGGGTTAAGACTTTATTTGTATAAACTATATGAAAAAGATAGTGTATTGGAAAGGCATAGGAACAGATGGCACAAACAATATAGGTTTTTTAATAAAAAGATAAAGATGAATAGTTAGTAATATAGATATTAATAAAAATAAGATAATTATAATGATTAAGACGTCATATTAATATAAAAAGAGTGTAGAATATCCGTCCTTCTTTATGCTTACAAATGGAACCTAAGTTGGAATTTTTATGAATAGGGAATGACCTGATGTGAGCCCTACTGCCTGTAATGTAATGTTCAAAGCCATTAAAACGAATCGGCGGTTTATGATCTAATTCGCCCACTGCATCCGTGGTAAACTCATTAACAATTCAAACATACAAAACCTTTGCGAATGGTTTTGCTCTCAATAAAAAGTAAAAACGTTAAAAGGAAACGTTTGATAGAAACGGATGGCACCCAGTCAACAACGACAGTAACTGATTCCGGAAAACTGACATGACCAGAGAATCACACGCAACAACGTGGCAAACACTCGTTCACCAATCCCAACTCTATCCAATCACGCTGCGGAGAGACTGCCTTAGGCGGTTCTGCGCCTATCTCGCTGTCTGTCTCTGTCTCCGTCTCTTGTATAAAATCCCATTCTCTGGCCATGCTCCCTCACTCCTCATTTTTCAAATGATACCCGTCTAAGGTTCCTAGTAAGGACGGGCGGTTTGTGTACCGGCATTCTTCGGAGTTTCTCCTCTTCGATCTCTGTCTCAGAGATTGAAGAGGATTCCAGAGCAACTTGCCGGTGCAGATCACAAGCAAATTTTCTTATCATCATAATTTCCATATATATTTTTTCTCTGTGGCAACTTCAAATTCTTCTTTGTTTTCAACCAACAGTCTCTTCTGCAGACTCATTTTTTGTTGTGGGGTTTTCACATTATCTATTTTCTTAGCGCCCTCTTGTCCAAGTATCATTCTAGTATAGCCAAACCCCTCTTATTTTCCAGTCGCGGAAAAATGGCCGGAAAACATTACACTTCTCCTCAGCCAGTAGAGTGGGTGAAAGGAAATGCTGTTGGATCTGGATCCTTCGGCGTCGTCAACTTGGCCATGAACAAATCCAACGGCGAGCTCTTTGTCGTTAAATCCTCATCGTCTGCACCAGGATTCCATTCTCTTGAGAACGAAGCCAACATCCTGAAGAACCTCGATTCGCCGCACGTCGTCCGGTGCCTTGGGCATGATGTAACAGAGGAAGCAGAGGGAAAGCGGAAATTCAACCTCTTCATGGAATTCATAGCAGGTGGCAGCCTCTCTGACATCGTGAACAGGTTTGGAGGCGCTCTCGATGAATCCGTCATCAGATCATACACCCGCGACATCCTTCACGGGCTGGCCTATCTTCACAAGAACGGAATCGTGCACTGCGATCTCAAATGCAAGAACGTGCTCTTGGGCTCATCTGGAAACATCAAGTTGGCAGATTTCGGTGCCGCAAAGAGATTGAATTCTTCCACAGCCAATGCGGATTCAAAGAACTTCTGGCAATCCATGTGTGGAACGCCGCTGTGGATGGCGCCAGAGGTCCTGAGGAATGAAGGGCTGGACTTCGCCTCTGATATCTGGTCTTTGGGATGCACAATCATTGAAATGGCCACTGGAAGAACTCCTTGGGGCGATGATGTCTCAAACCCACTTGCTGCAGTGTATAAGATCGCCTGCAGCAATGAGACACCTCAATTACCATCCAACTTCTCTCCTGAGGGGTTGGATTTCTTGAGGAAATGCCTGCAAAGGAACCCAAGCTTCAGATGGAGCAGCAGTGATTTGCTTAGCCATCCTTTCGTATCTGGGAATCCAGCAGCGTGGTTTTCAGGGAAGGAGGATGCAGACTCACCCACAAGCGTCCTGGACGAGAGAGGATGGGAATCAGATGGATCAGATTCTCCAGGTATGGAAGACCTTCTAGCCTGGATGCCATTCTCAAAAAGATTTGCTCAGAGAGAGAGGGGGGTGACAAAGGAGATGGATGGTGAATCAGCAGAATGGATCGTGGTTAGATGAGGCTCAAGGGTATTCAGCAGTTAGAAATGGCATGTAGGTTGACAGAAGAGAGACTTGGTTTGGATGTACATAAACTAGGCTACTTTTAGATAAATGGACTTCTAGTATCTTTTTATTTTTATTTTTATTTTGTCTCGTAAAGTATTATTCGACAACTATATTATCAACATACTCTCTAATACGTGACTGATATGTTAAGAAAAACGCAGACGCCAAAGCCCTCGCGAATGGCTTTAAAGATCCTTCAGTGGGCCCTGCATTTTATCCATTATCCATTAGTTACACCGGTGAGAACTGGATTGATTTAGAATTCCTGTGATCAAATCAAAGCAAATCAGATAATATGAAAACCAAGATAAGCTTTGGGCTTAATGATGGTCATTTAGCCGCAATATCTTTGTTATCCTGTCATTGCCCACTTGAGCTTTTGACACCTAAAGGGTGTTAGTTCAGTTTTGAGAGTGGATTTTAGCAAACTAACTGAAGCCCATGAAATTAATTGCCCTCTAATGACATTATGGCTGATAAATTTTGGAGGTAAAAAAGAAGAGAATGCGTAGAAAGAAATGTAAAAGAAAAAATGATGATAGTTCATTGAGAGAATAAAGACAAAATAAATAAACTTTTTACGAAAGAAATATACCTAATAATTAATAGAAGTAGAGTAAGAATAAGAATAAGAGTAATTAAATATCACATCAGTCTATGAGAAAAGAAGCTTCTGCAATTCTTTTTATGAAAAAAGGGTCTTTGAACCCTCTTTTTTCTTCAAACCAAACACCCCATTAAGTGGTCAGACATTAGTAAAGTTTGTTTAAATCATTTACTTATCTCATTGGTGATGGTCCAGGAACAGGTTAATGGCTGGAAATGCTAAAACACGACCCTACATGGAATCTGACACAAAGGGTGCATACCTGATGGCAAGCTAGGATTTCAAATCCATGTGCCAACGTGGTACATGTTGCCATGTGTCGCTGTGGAAAATCGAAATCTCATTAATTTCGTTCTTGCAAAGTTTCATTCTCTTAGGATGCCATCCGTTGCTTCTCCACAGAAAGAAGATGATTTAGAATGAATAAAGAAACCTTTCAGACTTTACTAACATCATCTAATCGGTTAAAGAATTTTCCAGCCATTTTATTTTACTTTTCCTTTTCATTATCCGCAATAGAACACAAAACAAAATAATAAGCTAGGTTCTGCAATCTTTATGACAACTATAATTCACTGATTATCATTTGTCCTTTTTTTATGGTATATCGTTATTGATTCTTAATGAAAATATCGTGAGCTTGCAAACATCAGAAATCTTTTCTTTTTAATGCCAAGCAGAGGGCATACTTTGCATATGGATGAGCCTTCTAAACATGTCAACCTTTGCTTCTTTCATTTCACTTCTATTATTAATGCTCGGTCTTGCATTGTATTTCATCATTATCCTACCATCTAATTTGATTTTCCTAGAGCTTGAGTTACCAAATTTCTTTTGCTAACTCTGCCCTGAGGAACTGCTGCACAATTGGAGCGATCACAGACAGCTCAAGGAAATCAATATGTTAGGTGTCGCATCAACTGGGTCACACCCAGATTCGTCTCACTGAGCATTTGTTCATGCTTTTCAATGGCCCACAGATGTTCATGCATTTGTTCACTAAAAACTTTTGAAGACGACCACAGATGTTAGTCAACAGAATGAACAGCCGGAGTAAATTGATGCCAAAATCTCAAATGATGTCTGTCACTCTGCTTAATAATCAGCTTGATGAAAATATAACCCAATCCTCATATTTTGCCCGTTCCTCATTAGAGAATTACAGGGAAGTAGGCTTAACTGACTTCCCCAAAATCAATGAGGCCCAAAATTCCAAAATCTTGGATCCCAATTCCGAATGCTCCAAAATCCAAGAAGCAAAATAATGCCGGCAGAGATTTCTTAGCACCCCTATCCATATATCTTCAGTTGATAACTTGAATACATCATTCTTACTCTCGTGAGAATTTTAACATTCCTGATTGCTATGGACAAGAACACAAAAGGATACCTCAGAAAGTTTAACATGCATTTCAATGTTACAAAAATTAGACTATTTTTATTCAGATTTGATTGATCCCTATCCAGATACATCTATCAAACAATTGGGCTACCAGAACCACAGTATCAACAAACACAGCACCTGGCAACAGCTGGTTTATGGCAAACATGGGATTGCAACAACGTTAAAGACATAATACACTAAAATTTATGGCAAACAGGGCATTGTTACAATACAAAAGACATGATACACTTGAAATTAGCCAAAATTCAACAAGGTACATGTAAATGAAAATCAATAATTTTTACATGACTGACATACTTCTCTATTTTACATTTTACCACCTTTGGGCTGTGTTCACATTAGAAATTCCACCCACATCTTCAAGACTCTCTACTCTAGATCTTTTATAGCATCCTGCAAGATCATGATTTTAGGTTAAGCAAGGAGAATCAGAGCTGCACTCATGCCTAAAGAACTCAGCTATTCTATCAATTTTTGGTAAGCACGCAAAGGAACACTGTTATAACAGCAAACTGGTGTCTTGAGGCCTTGATTGGACCCCAGTTGGATGAGCTGGAGAAGGTGAAAACTTATTTATTTCTTCATTCGAGGGAAATTATAACATGGACTTTACCTTTGCAAGTCGTGTCACATAAGTTGCAGCAATTGCAGTAGCTAAGAGGCCCAAGCCAAGCGTGATTAACTGACCATTTCCTCCTGGTAAACCCACTTCAGATTCTTCTTGCTGATAAGTTAAAGAACATCACTTACGTTTGCCCAAGATAATTACAAAAACTCAAAAAGTGTGTCAAAGCAGCAATGAGGTCTGAACTCAAATCATGAGCAGAAGGAATAAAATCTTTTTGGAGCTTTGTGGGGCAGTTAGCGATTGTGAATGCCGGTGTAAGAATAGGAAACCCCACTTCACCATTTGAAGCTTGGAATAGAAATGAGGAAAATCCAATCCAAATCAATCTAGTCTAAAGCCATGATCACATGCAAAAAGGGGAAGTTCTCCAGAATAAACCCCAGTCTGACTCTAAATTCAAATGAAGTCTGTGATATGTCATCAACTGACGATAACGCTCCTGTTCCTCTTTCTGAAAGACAGTAGAAGCATGACAAATCATCTTATTAGGCCATGTTTCCCACTACATCTCATCAGAAAGAACCAGGCAGTGGGCCATTTGCATTGTTGGAAATGGCTGTTAATGCAAATGGCAGTTATGATGAATGCAAATAAACTCGCTTTAAAACAACATAGTCAGGGGAGACCTCACATACAAATGAAGGAATGATGCCATTATTAGATCTGGTTGGTATGATAGTTAGGTGCTTCAACAATTAAATTCTCTATGATTCATGAACCATTACACACTGAATTCCTTACTCTTGGATCCTTCTAAAGACACCTTTTTAGGCTCTTTTCCATCAATAGTTTGCTAAGGAAGTGATTGGTTCAAATCCAAGTTTTCAGAACACTCCTCATTGACACGCTGTGACATCTAAGAACCTACTTTGAACCTATATTTCAATCATCAAACCCACTATTCCTCTTCAAAAATCTATCTATTTTGTCTTTATTCACTTATATATCTGACATCATTCCTATACCCTGTTGACAACATTTCCCAAGTTTTTGTATCTAATTTTTCCAAAGTATCCCATCCAATCACTTCTTAAATGTCCATAATCAGATCTTTTAGTGACCTTATGACTATAATTTGCAACTGCGTCTGTATGAGTGTATGCCTCTCAGGACAGTTAAGAGCTAATTTCATGCTTCAAGTCCATTTAGCACAGGCACAGGTTGCATAAAATAATCACATGTTACTAAATATAAACCTACAGCTTTCTAGGGACATGCTGAGCTAGCTGGGGGTAAATAACTATGATGGTTCATGATGACCACTTTGCGGATGATGGTAACTCCTACTTAACACCTGCAGTTCACGTCTGAATTCTGGGCTATGACAAGTTTGCGCATGAGATGGATGGAACAAAGCTTGAAAATCACACTAATTAATCTACTTAACCATGAAATTGATGGATATCAAAACAAACATTTAAAAATAAAGTGGGAAATGGTTCAAATATCATGAACAAAAAATTTACATAAAATAAAAATTGGTTAGCATCATGAACTGATGGTTTCCAGACAGTGATCCATCTGTAGGATATCAATTGGACTGTTCTAGACAGTCATATTACCATAAGAAGCATACAGCAAAAAAATCTTCACCATTTGAAGATCGCAGGGACCCATTTTTCAGGCATGTGACACTCACTTAAGGTTTCCCACATAAGGCAAATTTTCAGGCCCCATGTACTGATCATATAGACAATCACAAATTTAATCATCAAGAGGTTCAACCCACGAGTCTAAGGAACTAGCAAACAGTCTAAATTTAGCATAATGGGCGAGCAAGAACTTAATGTAAATCCAACTTATGTTCCTAAGCTATGTTCTACAACATCTATGAAATTAGTGTGTCGCTTTTAAAGTCCAAGTCATAAAATTCCCATAAAGTTAGGAAAGTTCAGTTAAATGCCAAATGTCGCTGCATATTTACTATTTTCAGTCTTTCTAGAACTTTCTAGTTGAAGCACATAAAAGTAGATATTACATGTCTCAAGCATCTTATATGGTTAGAAGGTATGAGGACTTTCTATGGAATGCCTAACCTTGTCAAAGAAGTTTATTCCTGCTCCATGAATAAAATGTTAGGCATATTGCATGAAATATAGGGCTTAAAAGATGAGATGCCCTCAGTAACTCCCTTATACTTACTGTATAAAAAATTGAAAAAATAAGGCAGTCACCAAGACAGCATTCCAGAAAAAGTGTGTTTCAGGAAAACTCCAGCATTAAAATCATGCTTCTATGTTATGGAGTTTTTGGAAACCAAAATTCTAGAAAGTCATCAAAGAAGCAGGGATTCCACTTGATTATCATCATTATCATTATTACTTACAATGATCGCTCGCCCAAATGCACCAGCACTAACATAAGCCCATGTTCCTGGTAGCATCCCCAACCAACTGCAACCAAAACTTCATGGAATCAATTTGGTTAGGATTGCAATTTCTACACATGCATGTTGTGGTTTGAAGATTGGCTGGTGCCAGTGATATTGGCAGCAGATCAATCTATAGGCTGATGGATCAGCCACGAATAGTATCCAGACTTGATAACTCCACTAGGAAGATTCTCAAGATATGAAAGATAAAGATGGCTTTTTCTAGGTCGTCATTAAGCTAAATTGCTTGAGTATATAAATGGATTGATGCATGTCAAACTTGTAGCATTGCCAACATAAAACCAGTAAAAGTTCAATGTTAAAAGTAGCTATGCTAGCTATCCACAGCTTCCAGGTCACATCTGCTGTATCTAAGAATGAACTGCATCCAATTCGCTAAAAGGGATGATGAGGCAAAGAACTTTTGCTAAAAGCATGTAACTGTTGCAAACAATAAAATAAAACTGCACTCTGACAGCATGTGTAATCAATCTACAGAAAATACCTGCCCAGCACATAAGGTACCAGCTTCACTGATGTCAAACCATATAGATAGTTGCCAAGAGAGAATGGAAGTAAAGGACTCAAACGCAGGAGGGTGACAACTCTGAAGCCATTATCTCCAATTGCCTTATCAATTGCAAGAAATTTTTTATTTCCTTCAACCAATTTAAGAATGCGCTCACGAGCAAAATATCTTGCAATAAGAAAAGCAACAGTTGCTGCCACCTAAAAGAATCAGAAAGAGAACCTCAGTAGCATAACCATCTTTCATTGATGCCATGCTAGATAAGAAGAATCCAAAAAATAAAGTAATATAAAATAAAAATAAAAATAAAAACTCTTACCGTTCCACTGACAGAAACTATGATAGTCCCAGTAACACTACCAAATAGAAGACCAGCCGACATGGTCAATGGGATAGCTGGAATTGCAAGAACCTGTAGCAATGGGAATGATTCAGGATTTTAGTGCGTGCAGCAAAACAACTTTTTTATTCTTTTTTCTTTATCATTTCCAGTCCAAAAGGGAAACATTCTACTAAAACATTTGAATATAATTGGAGGTTTGTGTCCATCATCTTAGGGGTTCCCCGATAGACTAAGATTTATGTCTTGTGGTTAGAGAATGCAAGTGAAGTAGAGGACCAGCTAGAGCCATAGCAAGAAAAAAGGGTGGCCCTATGCCTCCAACATCAAATGCGAATGCCTTTCAAGCCAAGCTTGTCATCCTTTCATCATGCATCATTCTGGTCACACTGATTATATAGAAGCATCTCATGAATCCATCCAGCTGAACTTTTGAGCCTGCACAAAATGCCACTACCTTTGCAAAGCATGTTCCTGGCCTAATGTCATTTTGAAACTCAATCAGATGCCCTTCAGCTAGCTTGGATGCAAATGTGAACCATTAACATCAAATCAGTCTAATTATTTAACCGAAATTACTGACAACATTTAAATTAGCATCCTGGTACTAACAATGGGAAAGCAATCCTCAAAGTGGACCATCTTTCTTTCCATTCCAACTTGAAATTGACCAGATGACTTCAGAGATAGACCATGAATATAATTATTAAATAAGCAAAGAAATTGTAATAAGATATCTCTGCTTCATCCACTAATAATCACAAGTCCAACCCTAACATGAAAACTATGAATTTGAGCAAGGTGGCAATGTACACTGTGCGACCATTATCAGACTGCACCCAGATCATTTATAGGACGTACATAAATAACCTGGATGATACTCTTAGCACACAGCAAAGTAAAGAATGGATAAATTGTGGTAGCTTCAGTAATTGCCACCTCCAGTTCATGTTGGTGTCAGATGAAAAGTCCAACCAGAAACACCAATAAATAGATAAATAAACAAATAATCACCACCATAAAAGAGAGAGGGAGAGAGAGAAGCAGCAAAATATCTAGGTACTTCGAAAAAATGAGAGGAATATGTATTCTTTCTTCTCCGCATTCATCATGGAAAACAAATTATATGTTTTGCGTGCCTTAAATTTTCTCCCTTTTCCTGCTTCAAACTAATATCACAAGCATTGTACGTCTGATATAAAATACTGCAACAAATGAACTGGATAAGATAGAAGGATCAAACAAACTAAACCATTTTCACATATCCAAGACTCAATTATCCATTTGAAGGTAAGTTTGCTCTGCAGCATTCAAAACTAGCCACGTTCTCAATAAATTGTTGAGCTAATAGCACGAAATATTCCTTTAGTTTGCTTCAATTGGCGAATCATAGGAAAAGAAAAAAAAAACATAGGCACTTGAAATCCAGTACATATTTCAGTGTGAGACACAAGTGTTTAAAGGACAAAATCCCACTGTGAGAGGGAGCTGCAAACCAAATTAATGCAACATGTAGAAAACTTGGATCTCACCTCCAATCCAGCATAAACAGCCACGAATAAAGCATACCCGGCAGGCCCATAACCTGTTCGACACAGTAACCAAATCATCGGTACATCATAAAACATGTCCAACCCGCCCAATCAAAGATCGTATAAAAATGAAGATATTAACGGAAACCCATTTGACAGAAGAACTTTTTAAACTAACCCAAGTTGCTGAAAAACTTCAAACCACCAAAATCCGAGAAAAATCTCAAATGGGTATCTAAGGCAATACCTTCGATGAATCCAGAGAACTGCGTCAGAAAAGCGTTAATCTGGTCCTTGTAAATGTAACCCACCCATCCGAATCCTCCAACGACGCCGACAAGCAAGAGGCCTGCCAAGATTGACCCTTTGACGGCAGTATACCCCTCCGAACCGCCGTCGGACTCATCCTTGGCGGCATCATCGTTCTTGGGGTTATTGAATCTGAGACTTTGGGGTATGAAGGAGACCTTTTGTAGCGTCTCCTTCTTGGATTGTTTCAGAGAAGAGCAGGGCCGGAAGACATGGGAGCGTCTGGCGGGCCTGAAATTGGAGAGGAAGGAGGCGGAACCGAGAGTGGAGCTGAGGATCGAGTGGAATGGGGGCGTAGGATAGGAGAGCGATAGGCTCAGGGTGCGCATTTTAGCGTGAAGTGGGCGCAGGATAAGAGGTGGAGGAGGGAGAAGGCCATGCATGGAGTAGAAAGGGAGGGCGAGGGAACAACGGAGCAAATTTCTCCGTTGGCTTGGGATGAGAGATCGGAGATTCGAAGCATTTGGAAATTGGAAGTCGTGAGCCTGCCACGTGATGGATTCTTAGCAAATAAAAAGATGCCACGTGTGTGATGATCGCACTTTGGCCGGATCTTCCGACCAGGAATTCGTGGCAGGCCTCTGCATGACGAAATGATAGCAAATGATTATATGGCCCATTGCTTAGCCCAGGCCACATGCTTCCCAAAGTTTAAAACCAGCAATTATTTCCAGGAAATGCTGTTCAATGTAAATGCTCCTAACGCTTAATCTTTTCGTTTTTCTTAGTATTTAATGTTTTTATTAAATTTAAGTTTCTCATTGTATTGATTATAAATTTTTTACTCAATATACAAAAAATTACTGAAATAAGATATGTCGGCGGGCCATAATAAATTTAAAATTATAAGACCGTTTGAAAATATTTTTTAAAATATCATTACCCACTAACATATCCAATTATGGTGATTTTTTATATCTTTGACTAAAAAATTTATAATAAATATAATTAGTGATTTATATCATTGTTACCAGAACCAAACTTGACTAGCAAGTTGAGCCAATTCAGTTGTAAATAAGTTAGTTGACGACTTTTGATCTAGTTTAATTTTGTCTAATAGTTTTTTTTTTACTTTTAATGATTTTAATAGAATAAAATGATAAATTAAAGTAATACAATATTATAACAAAAGATCATACATTTAATTCATACTGTATGTTTTTTATCTTTTTTAAAAATAAAAAGACAATTCATCTAGTTGGCCAAACTGTGAATTGGATGCTGAGTAGTACAACCAGTAGTCCAATTTTAATAATATTGATTTAGATTTGATAAAAATACAAAAAGTATAGAAAATAAAAAGGATTCATATTAAAAATATTTTTATCAAAGTATTTCCTAATTATCTATTCAACTGCTTGTCAACTCTTTGAAGCCATCTCTACTAAACATTGCTTTAATTCTATTTGCTGGGATTGCTATTACAAATGCACCAAAAACTTTATGTTACCAATTGCAGCAAAAATAAACAGAAACGAGTAAATAAGTATCTAGGAAATCGGTTGAATGAAAGGAATGAAAAGGAAAGAAAACGATATTACCAGTGCAAAGAGTAGCGTCAATTGTAAAATAAATAAATTTAAAATCGATAAAAGATAGTAATGGAATTTAAAAAAAAATAGATATTCTATAATGGCAATGATGAAGAATTAAATAAAAATCTGCATTGACAAGAACCCATGCCCATTTCAATCAATCAATGCGCCCTCGTCGCTTTCTTTGTTTACTCGCGGTACTTAATAGAAAAACTCTTGCATTTCTTATGTTTTCATTTCTAATAATGTTTTGTGACATTGCACTTAACCTAGCCCAATTCACGTGCATAAACTTATGAACCTTCCTGAATACGAAAACTCAAAGACTCAATTTCTTCCAATAAAAGAACAGCTTGTTTTTACATTTTTCCAAGGGCTTTAGCTTCACCAAACCTGGCCAATGGAGGGGGTCAGCAGTTTGTTAGGTAGGCATCTTGACCTCATTAGCCGCGTCACTACCTCTGTAAAAGTTAATAAATATCAAACGTTGGTTAATTAAGAAATAGCTAAGAAAGAAGAACTGGTCTAACCATCGCAATTAATGTTTGGGACCAACTAAAATTCCAAATATTCCACAGCCAACATTTATTAGGAAACTTCAATGAATATCGATTGGACGGTGGTCTTATTCTCAGTGGAGCTGAGGTTTCAACATAACCAACCCGAAAAGGCTGATCAGACAGGAGCAGTTGACTAGGCAAGTCATTTTTTGACATTGAGCCCTGAGATCTTGAAAACAGAGTGCTAGCCAGGTGGTTTTTAACTTTTATGACTGCTTCGCCTTAACAGCATGTTTGCCAATTGGTCTACGTTAAGAAGATGAGAAAGGAATACTAAAATTTTAGCAATTATTTCCATTGTTGTCCACATCATAAGATTGCCCGGTAAAATCGAGGACGCATTTCTTTCATGGCTTTAGTAAAACCTGAAGTCGCATGACATGCGGATGTAATGAGTCCTTTTTTCTCGGTCCCACGTGTTACCAGATATAGGACTTATAAAAGAAAATAGGTAAAAAATTTGCGTCCACTGTGAAACCAATGGAACCCATGCTTTTCGTCGGCATCCTTTGTATGGAACATCCTGCACGCAAGCCATCCACGTGTTAGTGGTAGGGGTTTAAATGGGCTTGGGTTGGTTCGGGTTGGTTCAACCAACCCAACAACCCTATTTATAAATTATTCACTTATTTCTGATTCTAACTCTATTTTTAAAATCTCAACTTGGCCCTAATCACACGGTAAGAAAATTAAATTAAGTTCATTGAAAATTGGAGTTGAAATTTTGAACTTTTAATTCCAAGCACAGTAAATTTTTATTTTAAACTCATTTTGCATAATTATTTTATATCAAAATGCAATATAAAAAAATATTAGAAATATATTTTTAACATTAAAATGGAGAAAAAATTAGGAAGAGGAAGGGAGGAACTGGTGGGCATGCTATGCAACAGGACAGTTTAAACGTAATTTAAGTATACTTGAAATTAATTTGGTTCAAATAGGGTTGCCATCTCTTCAACCTAAATCAATCCAATTTACAAGTCCAGGCCAGGTTAGATTCATTTTTGTCAACCAATTTGTCTTATTTCTCCAACCAACCCAATCTATTTTTGGGTTGGATTAGCTGGGTTTGGGATGAACCCAACCCAATTTAATTTACTACCCTAGGGTCTGAGATGCAAAATCGATCCTTTATCCATAATTCCATATAAATTCTCCTTTGGATTTTTTTGGACAATCGTTTGTAAGTAAGAATTTTTTAAATATACAGCCAATGCAAGACTATTGCAACTCTTTATACATCATCAGGCGATGATCTGATGCCAAAGCATTTACTCATGTCTAGTTGATTTTTCAATTATTTTAACGACTTATTAGGATCATTACACTCATCGTTTAATCGATCTGTGTCATGGATGTCCTAGATTAACCGCAAACCAGGTGGGTATTCTTGTTGTTTTTTTTTTTTTTTTTCCTTTTAATTGATGCGACATTGCAAATGCGGGGACTATTTCAGTTCTTTCTATTATTATACATATTTTAAATTATTATTTTATTTTTTATTTAAAAAATATATCTATTTATCTTCATTCACTTTAAATTTAGCTATTATCCCCAGTCTTGTTGTATTGTTTTTCCATTATTTTACTTTTAAAATTTTACTATCTTTTTTTTTTTTAAGCTTTTTGTTTCAATTTCCAAACTGATGATTAAGCATAATCGAGAGCAAATACTGGTTGAACGGCTAAGATCATCTGGTCAAAGTAGGTCACTCCTAAGAAGGACCAAGCGGTTCACAGCTTCACACGTTTGTATTCAACGGCCACCAATCAGACCTAGGCTTCCGGAAATTTCCAGAAAGACCTGCGCAGCACGGATCACGGAGGCCGCCTGACGCACGTCTTGATGGGGATTGCGCGTAGAGATTGACCGAAAAGCTGGCGATCGCCCCATCTTTGTGGACGACTTAGACTCACATTTACCAACCCGTTGATTTTAACCTTTTCACGCGATGGAACGGAATCATGCTCCCATCGTTGCAAACACTTCATCTACACAGTATTTTCCAACCGACAGTTAGGATCATTCGACTAAAAAAATGCTATTTTCTATTAAATCATATATGGAACAACATGATGACCGTAATGAATCATCGC
>JAYJMB010007094.1:0-10500 GCA_036873735.1 Pouteria campechiana
TATTTAGGAATCAAATAGGTGCAAAAGATGAAGTATTAGGAGAATAAAATATGACATTTTGCATTCTCATCAGTGGGACATAGCTAGTTTGTAAATATTCTCTCTCTTTATTACGATTTTGATGGAAGTAGTATAACTAGATATATATTTTCTAAAAGGACATTACTGATATACTAATGTTTTTCCTTTTTTATGCTAATTCCAAGTATGGATGAAAGTTTTGACAAGAATGGTTTGTTAGTTTGTTAACTAATGAAGATGCAGTTGTTGATCTTTTCAAAATAAATTCTCATAATTTTGACCTATCATTACATGTTGTCTTTTGTAGGGGCTTTTAAAGATTTGCTTTTTTTGGTCCCCCAATGCAACTGTAGTTCAAGAGGGGGGTGAATTGAGTTTCAAAAACTTTTGGCCAAAATAAAAATGTCTCAAAGATTCCTCTATTGATTTCTTTGTCAATTATTGGAGCGAGGATTTCCAAACCAGAGACTTAGAAAGACCTCTATCTTCATCCAAAATCCTCTATGGATTCCTCTATAGACTCTGATATCTTTAACTACTTCTATAGTTTGCAAACCTCTGCCATTTGAAGGTTTCCTCTATTATATCCTCTATGAAGAATTTTTAACTTAGTCATTGCTTTATATTCTTCTAAAGATTCTATCAGAGGTTTTCTTTCATCTATGCATTCCTCTGTAAGGCAAACTTATGTAGAAACTAGGCATTTTTTATTTTTCTTCCATCTTGATTTGCTTTTGAATGTGTTTGGATTCTTTTGAGCTGTTACTTGATGAAGTTTAGTCCTTTACACATGCTTATGTTATGTTTGCTTTGATTCCTTTGTGTTACACTTACTTTTTCATTTTTATTTCTATAATACTTGGAAACAATATCATTAGTAGTCTCTTTTTTTACTCATTTTTTTATTCATCATCAAAATCAAGTCATTATTGGGTTCAGAGTTCAAGGGTTAGACTCAACATTCTCTCTTTGTTGATGATGACAAAACATTTAAATGTGCCTTTCTCTTAAAACATACTTAGGAAATAAATTTTAAAATTTATACTCCCTAAGTATATTCACTCTTTTACTAGCTCCCCCTAAGTATATGCACTCTCTTATGATTTCGTTTTTCATAAAATTTTCACAAGAAAAGAACACTTCATCTCTCCCCCTTTTTAGCATAATAAAGAGAGGTTTGAAAACTAGAAGTATAATGATGCAATTTATATGAATCACACATAACAAAGTTCATTAAGGGTAGAAAAAGTAAACTGTAAAGACATCAAGTCATAAAAAATATAATTTATTGATTATAAAAAGAATGATATAACATTTTTGCATACATCCAAGAAGAAAATTCAAAGAGAAGTCATCAAATTGAGATATGAAAAAAATAGCAATTTTAAAGAAAGAGGTTTCTTTGTGGGATGGGAAGGAGATCGGCATTTTAGCATAAAAGAAACGATACGGGGTTAAAATGGAAGATAGGAAAAAATTATGGTGGGTTAAGAACGAGTCTTAGGTAACCTTTGGAGGGCAGATCCTCTAGGCTTAGTTATAGGTAGTTTGGTTATAGGTTTCTAGGCTTGGGTTTGAAGGTAAATGAGAAATGGAAGAGAAAAGTCAAGTTGGTTAGAAGGTGAGGGTTAGCTAGGGGTTTGGGTTTGTTTTGTGGAAGCTCATAGATTTTAGATATAGGATGTTTGCCTGTCCTTGGTTTCCTACGAGGTTTGAGGCTTGGGAGAGGTTTGAAGTTTGGGTTGTCTAGGCTTCCTAGGATGCATAGTCTTTTTGATATTTCTCTTCAGATGATTAAGATCAAGGAGTGTGGAACTTTTCACCAAGAGAAGTATATCCAAGACTTGGGTTTGTGGGGTGGCTTTAGTTGAGATGGGAAACATAGAAGTGGGGTTCTTTAGGTGGTGGTAAGGTAAGTAGAGCTATAGATCTTGAGGTTGGGATGAGTTTTATCCTATTTTTATAGGATTGGTTAGCCAAATCAAGGAATGGATAATGAATAACATGAGAACCAATTTTGCTCTTAATGTTGGTCATGGACTTTTAGATGACTTCAAGGTTTGCTTGCATTTTGGTTCAAAATTCTTCTTGAGTCATGTAGATGACTTTAGAAGGTGCTATGGTAGGCTTTGGGATAGAAGGTTCTGGTTTAGATTTGGGAGTGAATCTAGTAGGTGTGGATTTTAAGGAGGATGAGAGGGAAGGTAGATGGGTTGGTCTTGCTTGGGTGGTAGGGAGGATAAGGAGGATGAAGTGGAGTTGGGAGATGGTTATGGATTTTCAATGGTCTTGGTTGAGGAGGCTGGTTAGGATTTGGGAGAAACTAGAAGGTGGGGAGTGAGGTTCATAACTCTAGGTCTCCTAGTCCTTCTTCAGCATGGATTGCAGAAGTTATGGGAGTGGTGGAAGATTTAGTTGCATTGGCTTGTTAGCATTTGTGGGATAGATCAACTAAGTGGGTAGTTAGGATAGCTTTTGTTTTGGCTAGGGATATTTGGGTGTGGTTAGAGGCATGATGGCTAAGTGGTTTTGTGTGAATGCAAGTAGTTGGTTCAAGTTGGGATTGGAGTTGTGAGATAGGTTGAGGTTAAAGAATAGGTTGAGATTTAGGTTGGGAAGATGTTTGCAAAACAACAACATTTTCAGTTTGTTGGATTGGTTGGATAGAGCTTGAAGGTATGGTTGTAAGGTCAGGGATAATGGGTGATAGAATTCTTAGTGAATGAGTCTGGTAAGAGAATGGATCAGTGTATGATGAGTGATGTGGTGAGCGAACGACTATACCCTTCATCTTTCTAGAAGTTATGGATTGAAGGTGAAAAGGCTAGGTGGATTCTATCAGGGTAAGAGAATGCATTAGTGTATGATGGGTGACGTGGTGAGTGAATGACTATACCATTCATCTTTCTAGAAGTTATGGATTGAAGGTGAGAAGACTAAGTGGATTCTATCAGGGTAAGAGAATGGATCAATGTATGATGGGTGATGTGGTGAGTGAATGACTATACCCTTCATCGTTCTAGAAGTTATGGATTGAAGGTGAAAAGACTAGGCGGATTCTATCAGGGTTAAATTGTACCAAGTCTAATGTTTACATTTTCCTCAAGTTGATCAATGCTATGGTTCATTAGGGATAGGCTAGTAGCAACTTGGATTTCAAGGTTTTCTAACCTAGTGTTTATTTGGGTTTGATGGGCAGCAAATTAGTTGGAGATGAAGGTTTGATGGAAGCTATATTGGTGGTGTACAATTGGGGAAATCTAAATTGGGTTGAAGGATGGAATGTGGAAGGGGTTGTTATTTCATCTTCCTCTTACATCCTACTCTCTTTCCTCTCTTCTTCCTTCTTCTCTAATTTCTTTTACTCTCTCCTCTCTTTTTTCTTTTTCTCCAAATCCTCTTTCTACTTCTTCCTTTGCTTCTTCTCTTATTTCTCTCCTCTCTTGTTTTCTCACTTCTCTCCTCTCCTCTTATCTCTTCTTACCTCTCTCAATGTCCCATCAACTAGTTGTTAATTTCAAGCCCATCCTATTTATAATGGATTCACCAATAATGTCAGTCTTCTTTGCTTGTTTACTATGCTCATCATTAATGTCCACCTTGTAGTTTTTCATAAGCTTGGTGAACAGTATCCCATAAGACAATGGGAGCTTAGGATTAGTCTTGACCATGTAGACATGGTCAGACATTATCTAGGCAAGATTAATTCTCTTCCTCTTCTTCAATGCCCATAGAATCCTTGCATCCTTTTTAGAAACCTTGTTAGTGTTTCCCACTTTATAATAAATATTGTTGAAGATGTTGTGGGAAAGCTTCAAGTCTAAGTCAAGGTACTTTGCATGTAAAAACTCCTCTCTCTTTTATCTCTGCTTTTACAACCTCCACAAATAATTTGGCCTTGCTCTCAGGCCATTGAATTTCATCTTCTATAACTAGCAGACTAAATGCAATCCTAAGACTTGCCTAGTTGAGGTTAATTTTAGTCTTACCTATCCATGCCCTCTTTGAATCAGGGTTATAATTACTAAGAAGAACTTGCATAATTCTAGGAAGCATGAGATATTAGTATTCTAGCATGGTTCGCTACCCCTAGAACTCAAGCCATTGGCTTACTAGGAGGTTCTAACCTTCACCTTCCTCTACTAAGGCGTTAAAGTCAAAAACTGTTCTCTTCATCACCTTTTTCCCTTTGTATAAGCTCTCAAAATTTTCATACACCAAGAGCTTTTGGTTGAATAAAAATATTTAAGGAGTCTAGCTTCCTCTTCTTACCTTGGGCTTCTTGATCCTCACTCCCTCTTCTCTTCTTCCCCTTTCACTTGCTCTAGATCAAGTGGACACTACCTTACTTGGTATCTCAGTCGTAGCCATCTTCATAGCAAATTTTAAGGATTGTTTAGGTTGAAGGGGTTTATGCTTGATGGGATTCAGATGGAAAATGAAGGATCTGGGAAGGATTTTAGGAGATTGAATGAGAAATGATTGCTAATAAATATTTTAGAATGCAAAAACTGAAATCTTTTTAACTTAAAAGGGACAAAAACAAGCAGGAATACAAAATGTCTAAACCGCATTTAGGATAATGGAGGTCTATTTTATCCTCTATCATTAATTTCAATTCCTTTGTGAACATGAAGTTGCATGGGCAAAACATCTCAAAGAGGTTGTGGAGTCCTTTATCAACATAGGGAATCCTCCATCTATGCACAACTCAATTCCAGGGATTCCAACAAAGTTCTGTGCTTTCTTATATCAATATAAGAAATCCGCTATCCATGCACAGCTTAGTTCCAATGATTCTCTGTCAGAAATATAGTTTCCTCTATCACTTAAAATAATTTCAAAAGTTCCAATAGAGGTCTCTCAATGCCTCTTTAGGTTCCTCTATCACTTCTAATTCATTAAAAATAGAAGAAAGAAAGCATCAAGGAAATTGAAATTCCACAATTCAAGAATGATTTTGCATTGATTCCAAACATTCACAAATGTGAAGCCGCTAAATTTAACTATAATGATACTTAACCATTTCATATGCATATAAACTCATTCTAAATATTTGAAAGCCAAAAAGTTATGCATTTTGCACATATAATCCAACATCATATGATATGCAATTCAAGCACATGGGTCTAAAATACCGAGCTCCCTTCTAATTCTATAAAATTTTTCTTCAAGGAGTGATTAGTTAAAATGTTAGCTAGTTGTTCATTAATGAGCACAAGTTTAAGACATATTATGATTTTGAACATGATCTCTAATGAAATGGTGACTCACCTCAATATGTTTAGTTCTGTAATACAACGCTGAATTTTTTATCAAATTTATACCATTAGTATTCTAATGTCTAATAAGAGTTTCAGCAAATTTAAGACTATAATCATTAAGTTGTTGTTTCATCTATAAAATCTGTGCACAGCAACTGTTTATTGCTATATACTCAGCCTCAACAATTGATGGTGTCGTAAAAGCCTATTTCCTTGATAACCATTATATAATCATGCTTCTAAAGAATTAGCATATAATAAAGATACTCTTTTTATCCACTTTATATACAACAAAATTTGCATCTAAGTACCCTACTAAGTTAAAGTCTGATCCTTTTGAATACCATAAGCCTAAGCTTGGTGTATCTGAAAGGTATCTAAAAATACATTTTACAGTAATGAGATATGATTTCTTAGAATTAGACTCAAATTTTGCACATATACAAATACTAAATATGATGTCTGGCCTACAAGCAGTTCAATATAAAAAAGAAACTGTTATACTTTTATATATTTTTTAACAAATAGATTCACCTTGCTCATCTTGGTCCATTTTAATAGAGGTGCTCATTAGTGTAAAAATGAGCTTTCCATCCTCCATCTTGAACTTCTTTAGCAACTCTTTTGTACTTTGCTTGACGGATGAATATCCCTTCTTTCATTTTTTTGGTTTAGAGACCTAAAAAGAAGTTGAGTTCTCTCATTAAAATCATTTCAAATTCACCCGCCATGATCTTTGAAAAATCTTAACATAATTTATCATTAGTAGCCCCAAAGACTATGTCATCAATATATTTTGAACTATTAAAATATCTTTCATGTCATACTTTATGAAAAGTTTAGAATTTACTTTATCCCTCGAAAAATCATTTTCTATTAGAAATTTACTAAGCCTCTCATACTATGCTCTAGCATCTTGTTTCAAACCATAAGGGACTTTTCTAGAGTTTGAAAACATGATGTGAATGTTGTGGATCTTCAAACCCAAGGGATTGTTCAATATGCACTTCTTCATTGATGGATCGATTTAAGAACTCTTGACATCCATTTGAAAGAGTTTGAAATTCATTTAAGATGCAAATGTAAAAATCATTTTAATAGCTTCAACCTAGCAATAGGGTCATGTGATTATTCAAAGTCAATCCCTTCTTCTTATCAATACCCTTTGTCACAATTCTTGTCTTATTTCTTATCATAATTCTTAATTCATCTCATTTGTTCTTAAAGATCCATTTGATTTGAATGGTAGACTAATGGTTTGATCTTAGAACTAAGGTCCACACTTCATTTCTTTTGAATTAGTCTAATTTTTCTTGCATAGTCATAATCCAATTTTCATCTTCCAAATCTTGGTCTATACATGTTGGTTCTAACTTTATCATATATATCACCAATTACTTAGTTTTTAGGATGATCATGCATGGATCTCAAATCCTTAGATAAATAATTGTTACCTCTCTCGATTATCTCATTTGTGGATGGTTCAGGTTCATCTTCATCTTGAATTTCTGCTTCATCCATTTGTTCTTTTGTTTATGGAGTGTCTTTGCTTTGACTTCTTAACTTCATTTTCTTTACTAATTATATCAATTAATTTGCTTCATCATCAAAATTACTCTATCTCTTTATGTGGTTATTAATCTCATCAAATTTGGCATGAATTAACTCTTCAGAGTCCTAGTCCTTTTGTTGTGGACTCTAAGTGCCTTACTTATAATAAAGTATCCAAGGAAAATTCTTTTATCAGACTTTTCATCAAATTTGCACAAATTTTTCTTTTCATTGTTAAGGATAGAGCAATTATAGCCAAATGCATGGAATTGAGAGATATTTTATTTTTTATTATAGTATAATTCAAATAAAATTTCGTTGAGTAAAAGCCTAGCATAAATTTGGTTTACAATGCAACAGATTATTTTCATAGTTTCGGTCGAAAAGCATTGAGCTAAGTTATGTTCACTCAACATAGTCCATACCATTTCTGAAAAAATTCTATTCTTTGTTTCAACTACTCGATTTTATCTAAATGTTCTTAGTGTAAAGAATGTGTGAAAAAATGTTCTTAGTGAAAAAATGTTCACAAAATGTAATAAAATGAAAGTTTTCATATTCTCTACTATGATTACTCGTAATTACAAGGATATAAGTATTAGACTAGTCGGTTGAACCGGTTCAATCTGATCTAGCTGGGTTCAGTCCAGTAGTAGAATTTTTTAATTTTAATATGTTTTAATAGAATGAAATGATGAATTAAAGTGGTATAGTATTAGAACAAAAGATTTATATTTAGATTAATATCTATGGTTTAGATTTTTTAAGAATCATGTTGTATTATTTTTTATTATTTTTCAAAAAAAAAATTAATCAGGTTGAACCAACAGTCCAACTACTTCGACCACCACCGATCTGATTTTAATAACTCTGTGTGGGTCCCCTTAATGATTACCCAAGGTCTCTCTAGCCCTTGAATACATGCCCACGAGACTTTCTTGCGAAGTCATGGTTCATCAATCACTTCTATTAATGTTACAAAAAGTATAGACATCATTCGATAGAAAAAATTAAATTAAACATATTATTAATCTTAAAATTAATAAAATAATGAGCATGAATGGATAATAGATGGTAGATGAGATAGATCTTTGATTAAGAACCTTACGAGTCACCCAGTTGCTGGAATAGATCAGATTAGTGATACGGATCATAAAATTAATCAATGGGTTCTGGATTTTCAAATAATGGACCATCCAAATTGATCAATTAGACTAAAGATGCGATCGATATCCTAAATATAATATTCATCGTAAAGTACGTAAAATAGATGAATTCTTATATATGATAAATTAAATCATTTGAATAGGTGAAGACACTTTTAATTTTATTATCATAAGGTGATTTGTTGGTGATTCATTGAAAGTTGTGACCAGAGGTAAGTGATCATCGCGTTACTAAATTATTTTGAATTATATTGGATTTGGATGAATTTCCAATTTAAGATTTGTTTGATTGACTTCATTGATTCATTATTGCTCTAAAATCTTGTATTTGATCTTTTTGTTGTCTATATATATTGGGTTGTGATTTGATGTGCTGTCCTTTCTGTATAGTTGGCTTTGTGTGAACCTATTAATGTGGTGGAGACTAACATATATCATAGGCCCATAATGTGAAATATTGTCTTATCCATTAAGCTTTTAATTGCTTTGTGAACTGGGGTTGTTTTGATTTGAATAATTTATTTGGATAAAATGTACAAACTATTGGTAAGATAATAGAAAGCATGACACATATAGATGATGAAGTTGAGAATGACTGTCTACCTCTCAAAAAGAGGATAGATTGAGAGGATTCATAATCTATTGAGCCAGATGATGAAGAAAGATGAACCATTACCATTTTCAAGCACGGCCAAATATGAGCCAAACCAAACAAGTCTTCATTAGTTTTGCTCAGCAATTAGAAATGGTGGGACCCTAGCTTTGCACCTTAGTTGCACATAATATAAAAGACAAAGATTGGTTGCATGGCCCTAGCCCACAAGTAATAGTACATGCATGTGTATATAAAGAGGGTAGAATGCGTGAGAGTCATCAGCAATTGCAATTTGTTCTAGCTGTAATTAGGTTTGGTTGAGTATTGTTACGATGAACGGAACAGAAATACCTAAACAAGGACGGATAGACCACATCTATACACCCCAGCAATTTCACGTGTAATTGTGGACAGCTGTGCCGAACACAACCTCCTAATGTCCTCTCCTCCACCTAATTTATTGCAGCGCTTCCTAAAGAGGCCGGCATGAGTGCAAGAGGCGCACTCGCATGGGCGTGGGACGAAGATGCTACTGTAGTGCGTGGCTAAATCTCGGCCATGAGCATCGATCCAACGGTAGCAGGCCCACTTCTATTTCTCCAGAATCCTAAAAGCGCTTTTATTTCAGCCTTCCTCTTTCAAATGTTATATCCTATAGAGACCTCTAATTAAAATAATTTTATATATTATAAACGATTAAACAGTGAAAACTTTGATTGACCATTTGGATCTTACTAAAATTATTACAGTGGGTGAAAATGAGGCGGCCTTAATGAGATTTCAATAAACTCGACCTTATTAGTAAAAACTATTAGTAAGATGATAGAAAGCATGACACATAGATGATAAAGTAGAAACTAGAAAATAATGTCTACCTCTCAAAAAGAGGATTTATTTTGAGGATTCATAATCTATTGGGCCAGATGATGAAAAAAGATGAACATTACCTATTTCGGGCATGGCCAAATATGAGCCAAACCAAGTAAACCTTCATTAGGGATTGTATGGTCTGATGTTGAAATTTAAGCTGATTTATATTCAGAGCTTTTTCTAAAAGATTCGAATCGGATTTCCATTTAAAAGCCAAAAATAGGCTTTTATAGTTTTCAAAAAGCACGTAAATGTTCCAGTCAAACATGCATGTATAAAACATAAGCACGTTTTGGCATCAAAAAGTTCTTTAGAGCTCCCAAAACACACAACCAAACAGGCCTGCTCAGCAATTAGAATGGGTGATGACCCAAGCTTTGCACCTTTGTTGCATTTTAATATAAAAGAAAAAGATTTGTCGCATTGTCCTAGCCCACATGCAGTAGCACATGCATATGTATCGCAAGAAAGTAGAATGCGTGAGAGTCATCAGCAACAATTTTTTCTAGCTGTAATTAGGGTTGGTCGAGTATTCTTACGATGAACAGAACAAAAAACCTAAAAAAGGACGGATAGACCACATATATAAAACCCTAGCAATTTCACTTGTAATTGTGGACAGCTGTGCTGAACGCACCCTCCTAATGTCCTCTCCTCCACCTAATTAATTTTTAGGTCACGTCGCTGTCTTGCAAGCTTAAAGCTTAGCCGATTGAAGGGTAGATATTGGGTCATGAATATTGTAGTCGCCATCCACTGAGGTTACACGTGAGTAACTGGGATGCAAGTTCTCTTTTAAAACCTCAGATTCTCTCGTGGCTTGATTAACTACACAAAATGGTAAGAAGAAAAAATCTATATAAGATGCTCATTTCATGTGAAAAAAAAGCACTCAAATTCCATCCATCCACTTCTTCCCTCCTTGCAAAATCCCCCCTTTTAGTGGAAGAAGAAGAAGGAGAATTCAGAGAAATGTCTTGGCAAGATATTGAGAAGTACAGGAAAACAGCTGAGATATACAAAGAAAAAGATT
>JAYJMB010007095.1:0-10499 GCA_036873735.1 Pouteria campechiana
TTTGGGAAGTGATTTTGGTTATATTTGAAGTGTTTTGTGTAAAATGAGGTTATACGTGATATTTCATAAGTACAAAATTCTGAATTTTGAGTAGCCCTTTGTAATGGACGGATTAATACTTGAGTTTGAGATGAGAATAATGTTATGAAATGATCATTTTGGGATATGCATGGGAGTAATTGGATTTGTAAGGTTATTTGGGGTGCAAATTCAATATCACAAGATTTTTGGATTTGACTATAGATAAATATATGGTGAAAGAAGCTAAAAATGATATAGGTGTCACTTATATCCACTTTTTGGAATATAAGATGGATGACTAAGAAAATATGTTCAACATAAAAGTTGTAGCCCTTAAAATTTTCCAAATAAGGAATCAAGAATCACATGAATCAAATGTCATAGAAGAAAGTTAGAGCTCAAATACTATAGATGTCTCTAGAGCTGTAAATTGGGATAAAACACATGATATCACTTTGAGGTTAAATTACCCACATTTTGAGACTAAATTAGAACAACTGATGAACATAAAATTTGTAGATCTTGTAATTATCTTTTCAATGCAATAATAATCACTCAATTTGGATATGGTATGAGGAAGTTATGGATAAAATATGGAAATATCTCCTAGCTGTTAGCAGGTTGGCGATGGCAGCACCCAATCCAACGCCGGTAGAGCCGGATCGCGATGCAAAGTGGGCATTTGAGTAGCGAGGTGGCATTAGCGGTGCCCAATCTAGCACCAATCGGTGGTCATGCATTATAAAAAGGGGGTTTTCAACCCCATTCTATTTCATTGGCTTCCCATTCCTTTTTCCTTTTTCCCCAAACCCTAACCCCTTGTTTCTACATCCATTTAGCTTGGTTTTTCTAAAGAAATCATGATCCTGCAATCTTTCATCTATGCTCCCAAAATTTGATTTCCAACTTGATTGAGTGGTAATTGAAGAAGAAAATTCATTTTCTTTGCAAAGGAGGGAGGATCTTATGGATTTGGAGTTGGATTTACATGCTAACGAAGAAGCCACGCATGAGAATGGAGGTAAACCCCTTTCTTGTAACCAATTATATGGTTTCTATGTTGCTAGGGTTTCATGCGTTTAGTAAAGTTTGAGGTTTTGGGGAAGAAGATGATGGGTTTTATGTTAAAACCAGATGATGGGTTTTATGTTAAAACCATGGGGGGATGAATTGTTTATGCTTAATAATGTTTTAAAACTTGTTTGAGCCAGGGAAATCATGATTTATGCTAAGCCAGGGTTTATGTATGAATAGTGATTTTGGGGGCCATGATAAAAAATTGATATGGGAATCAAGGGGAAAATGACTAATTTGTTAATCGTAATGATTTTGGCATGATTTAGGTTTGAAAAATCATCATTATGCATTAACCCTATCTATGAACAGTAACTTGAGAATAGTAAACATGAGGGTTTTGCATGAAAACATAATTATACTTGGTTTAATTGAGTTATAAGCATGATTAGCATGATATTAAGGTAAATTTGAGATTTAAAATATTATGGATTCATAATGTATACTTGGGAGTGAAAACCCCTAATCTCATATTAGAGAACAACTTGAAATAAAGGAATGCCTATGAGGTATTGAATTACCAGTTTATTAAGAATTGTCTAGCATTTACATATATGAGGATGGATATGGATGTCCTTGGTTACCAATTGAAATACAATGTATAGACTACATGACTCATGTGCCTACGAAAATAATTAGCAATGAAAGAATATTTGATAACCTTGTTGATTAGAAATGATTGGGATTGTTGCCTTTTATAGATGATCTGAAAAGGATAAAAAGTCATAGAACTGAAGAGTCACAATTTAGAGCTAAGTGCCCCAGGTAAGTAGGCATTTGTTTCCATTGAATGGCTAGGGATAATGTATATTCCATTTGTTTGAAATCCGGGCATGTATCTTTTGATGTGGGGATAGTGGATATCCCATATTTGTTTAAGTTGATGTTGTTTAGTTGTTAGGGATATTAAGTATCCCTTAAATTGGAATATTTGATATTTTGGGTTGATATGGATGTCTAATATGAGGGATGGATAAGATCCCATTATTGTATATTTAAATTAAAGATTGATTCAATATGAGATTATTTGATTGGATGGAAATAACATGGAACTCTTGATTTGGTAATATTGACTATTTGATATGAAATGTGCTAATTGTGGATTAATTGTTATTTAATACAATTTTCTACTTACTAAGTTGCCCAGACTCATGCCTTCTTTTTTTTTAGCTGAAAAGCAAGTGAAGATTTCCCAAATGTGGATTGGGATTGTTGAGCAAGATTGAAGACTCTTTAATTATGGTATTTAGAATTGTAATTGGTTATATATTTGTATTATATTAAAAAGATTCAAATCATGTATAATATGATATAATGGCATGTCTTAATGATTTAATTGTCAGTTTGTAATGGATCTTAAGGATTAGATTGCCATCATGATTTTACCTAGATTCTGGGTTGCGGGTATGTGGTTGGATATATTATAATTTATATTGTGTTTTATTATAATTGATAAATAATTGTATAGGTTAGCCCCTAATATTTTGAGAAAACTCTATCCATTTTTCTATAGAAACTAGTCGAGTTCCAAAATGGGACTCGAGTACCCCATCCTAAAAGTGGGAAAAGTCAAGGTAAAAATACAGTGTAAAATCGAAGGTTGCACCTCGGAAGGCGAGACATGACACTAAATCCCAAGGATCTAGATGTAAGCTTAAGACTTGCTCATGTTATCCTCAATAACAACATTCATCCCAAAGTTGGAAGTAGGGATAATGTCTCTAAGAAAGATGCAAACATTCTTTGGGCATTGAAGTACAAGAAGAAATTGGATCATGCCAAATTGATGCCTGACCATCTCTTTCACGTCAAATCATCACTAAGACTTCCTTTGCCTTATGCAATGACAATGGCTCAAATATTGAGAAACACAGAAGTGGAATTTCATATGAAGTTCCAGAGGTATTCAAGTCCTCAAACATGGTCGATGAAATAACACTGAAAAGGATGGGAGTAACCATACCATCAAGTGATATAGTCATTAAGAAGGATAGAAGGGCAAGACAACCAGAAAGGATTAGAGAAGAAGAAGAAGAGAAGGAGGAGGAAGAAGCAAGAAGTGAAGCAAATGAGCAAACATACAGAACACAAAAGGTGATAGAAGAAGAAGAAGAAATAATAGAATTTGTCAGGGAAGAAAGAGAGGAAACAACTTTAACTATTGCAGCAGAAGAGACAACAACACTAGAAAGAGAAGTAGCAATTGCAACAGAACCATCTCCATACAATAGCCCAATTTCATATCCCTTCAGACCTACTCAATCACCTCCAGTAGTCAAACACATTCCACAAGGTCATGAGTCTCCACATCATAGTCCAACTCAATCTCCTTTCATACCTGTTCATTCATCTCCGCCTAACCAACACATTCATTGAACTATTTGCTACATCTATGACACTAAGAATGTGTTTGTTGGACAAAAAGATAGAAACCTTATCTCTTTAATGGAATCCATCAAAAACCAAAAGAAGTCAACTCTTGTCTCACCAGGTAGAGATATTCACTCTACCTCACCACCCCCCTAGTTAGTTCACTCCGCTCCTACCAGTCACCTCATTTCTCTTCTGTTCCACTCTCACCACATCACACACCTCATAAATCTCCATCTCCTGCTCATCATATAGATCTTCCACTAGAATCTCCTAGGTCTAATTTTGTATCTTCTATGTCAAAGTCAACCATTCCAATAAGTAAAATTTTTAAATCTTTAAAATCTACTTCAAAGAAACACTCATCTCAAGAAAATCCTTCTTCACCTCTACAAAACATTAATCAATCCACCTCATTCAACTTGTTCAAATTACAAAATCTTCCCATCTATCTCTAGTCATTCCTCAACCACCTTCAAACATCGATCAAACTACTCTACCAAAAGTCATGTCATCTTCATCTAAGTCATATCAGTTTCAATGTCCCAAACTCCCAAAACAAAATTCCTCAATCCCTAAAAACAAAAAATAAAAAATGACCCTTGAAGAAATTGAACATAGACAATTAATAAACAAACAGTTGCTTTCACTCTTCAATCAAAAAATAAATCCTTCACTTTTTCTGATCTTCCTTTTCCAAATTTTGAAGACCAAGATTATCTTGACAGCATCATAATAATGAAAGGACCATTCAAAACCTTCAAACCTAAACCTCTTCTTGATGGAGATAAAATCATTACAATCCTAAATGAATTCTCCCAACAATCACCAAATGTTGTTCCTTCCACAACAACAAATGTTGAATCCTCTCCCTATACAATTCGTACTTCTTTTGAATTATCTTCATCTAAAACACTTCCTCCTGTTGAACCATCTCCTTCCACAACACTTGCTCTCTCTATTGTTGAACAATTCCTTCAACCACCCAACAGCCCTCTTCTATTGCTCAACCTTCTATAAGGATCAAAGTTTCATCTTTCAGGCCCTCAACAAACAATACTCAAGAAGCTGAATCTACATCTAATCTTCCAATCACAATCTCCATGACACATGCCACCTTCAACTATCGAACAAATGCCAATGATATAGTAATTCATCATGGCAAGCCTCCTCCATATCTAGAGCTATTAAATGATAACTATCGAGCAGGAATTAAACTCATTGACCATCATGAGATAGCTCCAGATCTTCTTATGCTGACAGTAGCCATTTTTGAAAGATGATCAATTGCTAACAAGGAAGCACAAGATCAAGGATTACCTCTTCCTCATCCAATACTAATGGATTTTGACTACCTTAGGCAAATTCAAATTGTCCCTAATGTCCCAAAGGCTCTCAATGTAAAACTTCCATTAGAAAAATGAAGTCTTTTAGTCAATTATGATTTGGGGTCACTGATGTACATTGTATATATCTCACATTAATGAAATTATTTTTGGTCATGATCACTTACATTTGTTAAATCTCTATTTCCCTTCTAGAATTTATCTTTTTGATTATGAACAAAAGGAGGAGAAATATATGCAACGAGTGAAAACATGAATGAAAATAGGACCATACAGGAGTAAAATTTAATGATGGTACTTACTTAGGGGAAGCTGAACCACATGAGCCAAAATCTAAAAATAAGAGAAGTTAAACAAGCAAACTATGTGCTAAGTCAGGGCGAGTCATAATACATTTATCCATGTGTAAATTTCATTCACACTAATGAGTATTCTCTCTCAAAGGTATTTTGCTCAAATGTTTTGTCATCATCAAAAAGGGGGAGAATGTTGAAAAAAATAGTGTATATGGCAAACAACCAAGTTTTGATGATGAGCAACAATATATGAGTGAACAAATGTAGTACTGACAATTGTATTCCCAAACATTGCAAAAATAGATCTAAAAATATAGGGAAGCAATTTGAATATAGTGGATGGCATACACAATGAATGCATCAATAAGCACAATCCATTAACTAAAAAAAGACAAGTATGATAAGAAAGAATGACACTAAAACTTTAGAAAGAAGCCATCAAGGAAATCTGTAGTCATGGAGCTCAAGCCTTGATGAGTGATAAAGCAAATTGTCTACAGATAAAGTTAGTGTCAGATAGCATCTACCTCAAGAAGATTCAGACAAATCGTTCCATAGACAAGTTAAAAGAAATGTTCATAATCAACACTTATCTGCAACACAAAGATAAATTCAGTTTACAGAAATAAGAGATGAAACTAAGCTGAAATAAGACAAATGAAGAAGCCAAAATGAAGTCAAAATTACTCAAGCATTTGTCTATCATATAAAGCTCATCTAAAAATTGAAGAGGCCAAGGAATCTGTCTGCAATCTTTGCAGAAAATATAGAACATAAAGAAAAAGTGGCATAGGAGCAACAGAAGAAAATTTTATCTGTCATCTTCATCTACAAAAGGTTATCTATCACTAACAATAATCAAAGCATCAGACAACCACTAAAGAAGCAAGTTATCTATGCCTCAATGAGTCTTCTCTTACTTTCAAGAGACAACAAATCATATGAACTACAAAAAGGAGGATTCGTCTGATTACCATAACTTTGACTATCACTTATGATAGACAAACCAACAAATAAACCATTTGAAAAACTTTGTCTGCAACCTACAACTTTGTCTACTGATTTCAAAAGATAAACATTAGATAAAGTTATCATGTCTATCAGAGAAGAACTCTTGCCTGCCAAGAAAGATCATTTTCTACTTACAACTAACAAAGGCATTCGATTGATGAAAAGAAGACTTCGTTTGGTGAAGGATACTTTGTCTAACATGAAGAAGCTTTGTCCAAGCCACAAAGATCATTTGCCACTTACAACAGTCAAAGAAATAGACAAAGCCACCTCACTTGATGAAGAAAACTTCATTAGTTAAGAGAACTTTGTCTGATGAACAAAGAAGAAGTGAAACTTCATCTACGCTTCTACAATTCATCTATTACTAATAACAAAAAAACTAGAAGATGAAGAGAACTGCTATAATGGTCTTTAACATAATTAACAAGGACAAAGTTATACATTATGGATCTGCTCAGAGTCACTTTGTCTATTACTTACAAAAGACAAATTTAAGAGACAAATTCCTTAGATAAATTATGACATATCATAAAAAATAGAAGTCATCTGTGCCAGACAACGCTAACTGCGCTCTCTAGTCAAAATCTCATTCGAAGCAGATTTTATAAAGGAGACCGGACAATTCAAGATTAGCTGAAGAAGGAAAGCTATATATATTTTGATAAAGGTTATAACTTTTAGATGTTGCATCCCTTCAGGCTTAATAAGCATCTTTTCGTAATAATAAATGAGTTAGTCAACCAGAAAAGTCTTCATCCAACATTTGCTAAAACTAGAAAGGCACCTTCTTCAAAGAACGATGCTACTAGCTTTCCAACTACAAGTGAGTTTCTCTAGAAGATAGCTTTTCAAAGGGAGGAATCAGAATGGTCTTCAACATTAATAGTAAGCTAACTAACTCCAATGGGCATAAGTTTCTTAAGTAATATAGAGGTAGTGTAGTGTTAACAAAGAAGGTTGAGGAAGCTGAGAGAAAAATAAGAACAGAGCTTAAACAAGAAACACCTCTCTCAATCAGATTCTGCTTCCTCCTAGATAATCAATCTACATTGCCCTGATAGATAATAAGCCTAAAAGTTCTATCGTAATTATACAAATGAAGTATCAATATCTAATGAGCTTCAACAAGATATCATTTTATATATGAACTTAATCTTTATACAAATCAGCCTAAGAAAAGAGGTAATGTAATATTCAAAATGAGTGTTATCAAATCAGCTATGTGAGTTAGTGGTGAACTCAAGAAAACCACATTGTGTGAGTTATTGGTGAGCTTTAAAAAATCAACAAGTTTGCTAGTAATCTTTAAAACCAATGAGTTTCCTGGTGAGCTCGTAAAACTAGAAGAGTGTTGAAAACACTGTCTATATCCCTATAGAGCTGGAATTTAGAAGAGTGTTGGGAACACTATGTTTACACCCCTAAAGCTATAATCTAGAAGAGTGCTGGGAGCACTAGTGTACTTCTATTATATGTAATATAATGGAACCCAAGGCACAATGAGTTGGTGCCCTTGAAAGAGTTGATGTAGCAATGGGGTTCCCAAACCACTATAAAAACTACATTATCTATGTGTGTTTGTGCTTTCATTTCGTATTCTTTATTACTTTATCAAGCATGATATTATCACTCACATCGTCACACACACACACACAACAACGTATATGACATAGGAATGGCTAAGAGAAGTTAAATTTGGAAGTAAAGCAGTGATGTTGATTAAACAATCAAATATGAAAATTATATGTATACTGCAATATTACTTCCTCTTAGCTCATTAATTTTTAATTGGCCATAATTTTTATATACTCAATTTACTGCTCCCCTCTTGAGCTACCCATTTACATGGGACTAACAATATAAGCAAGAATGGGGGTTTTGAGTGTAATGAAAGCAACGCTGTAAAAGAAATCTATTAGAGAACAAAACCTTAGTTTAAGTCAAAATCCACCATCAGAATCTCATAACTAATCATTAATACAATTATAAATGAATTCATACTTCGAATATAAACCATTGGAATTATTTTTCCTATCTCTCCTTTGACATAGTTAATAAGAAACTAGCATTCTAATTAACCCTAATTACTAAACAACCCCAGACCAGCGCTAAAGGTTTAATCTAATAGCAACCTTAAGATTTGTAGAGATTGGTGAAGCTAAACAACATAAGCACCAGTGGTTGCATTTCATTTAGTCAAATATTCTTCCTAAGATTTAATAACTACTACAACAACAAATTATTAAACCCTAGTTGCTTCGAAGATAAGAGTGATCAAACAATTATAGATTTGATATCTAATCTGGCAATAGATTGTAATGAATAGTAAACTAATAGGCCTCCAAGAAATTAAACACAATAATCATGAAAATAAGCATAGAAGAATATTTAATACTCAAAGTATGTCTTGAAAAATTAAAACAAATTAGATATCACAGTATATTGATTTTTGAGGCTTCTATCTTCTTAAGCCAAGAATAAAAGTTTAGCCATGTAGGGCCATTAAATCACAAAGAAAGTAAAACAAAAAAGAGAGAGGAAGAAGATTCTCCGTCAAAAGTCGCTAAAAGGTCCTCCTTAAACCCTCACAAAAAACCCTCCAAAATCCTAAGGAACTGCTATTTAAACAAAGTCAGAAATACGCAAAATTTGCAAAATCTAAAGAATCCAAAAAGTGTTGGCCGGATGCTAGCACCGGATTGGCACCACCGGTGCCACCATGCTGTTTGGTGATTGGGTGGTTGAAGGGGTGTTGGCACCAACAACGTTGGTCTACTGCCTCCGATGCTACTTTGCTCCTTTGCTTCTCCTTTGCACTTCATTCTGCCTTTTACTTTCTTTCTCTTAGTTTTCCTTGATATAGTCCATATCTCTCAAAACTTCCAACACAAAAGTTGTAGAAATTTTTCTTCTGTCTCCAAAACATCTTTAATCATCTCAATCGAAGGTCAGATGAGAGATTTATGCCCAAAACATGGAGTGATGTTGAAGTCGTCCAAAATTCTTCTATTGACTTCTTTTTATACTTAACCACTCCAATTGTCTCCTAAATCAAAATATAAGAATAATGAGTATATTTAGGAATCAAATAGGTATTAAAGATTAACTATTAAGGGAATAAAATTTGATATTTTACATTCTCATCAAATTCCCTCACATTTAACTTTTGCTCGTCCTTGGGCAAAACTCAAATTTGCTATCTCCAAAAGAACATCAAGGTTGCAATTATCATAAACAAAGAACAACCAAACTCTTTCGAACTCATAACACTTCATGAATAACTCATTCTTACACAAGTTATGATCACTCAATAAGTATTCTCTCTTGAAGATGGATTAAATTAAACAAGCAAAACCCTCATGGAAATAAATACTCTACTCTTATGTGTTTGAAGGGTATATGTCCTTTTTAAATTCATTTCATTGAAAATGATCTACCATAAGATTGCATATCTTCTCATTTTCCATCACTAGGATCACATGCATATCATGAATCATAAGGACTTTTCATGGGTTGTAATGGGGTTTAGGGTAACGGTAAGAAATATTTGGGAATATACCTCAAAAGCCATTGAAATTAGTGAAGCATAAGTAAATCAACTCAATCTCAAATATATAAGACATATAAAGCCACTTGTTTCATCTAGCATCTTTCACCTTTGAATATATGATGTAAAAACATACCCCTTCCCTTGGAATTTTGATATTTTCTTTTTCTTTTCTCATTTTCTTTCACTTTGATATTTTTTTCAATTTTAAGAACAACATGTTTTATTTCAATAATCATAGTCATTCCACAAATTTTGACACCCCACACTTTATTTCTTGTACACCCCATACATAGCATAATGATGACCCATGCTCCACTAGATCTATAGCTTGGGTAAAGATATTATTCTTTTTGGTTTCAAGCATATAACATAGGTTCATAATAGAAATGTATAAAGCTCAAAGGGGCTCAACAAGAAGAAACATTAATCACAAAGTAGGTTATTCAGCTCATGTAGCTCAAAACAAAGAAGGCCTTAATCATGCTCATGCATGCATGTATCAATGTGATCTTAAAAAGAATCAAGGCAAGTTCTAAAGAAACAAATCCATGGAAGAATATCTCTCATGAAGAAAAAGAATAAGACTAATGTGGATATGTCAATCTAGAGGCTCAAAATCTCACCAACTTTTGTCTATAAAATTTAGTCATCACCAATCTCAAGGAAAATAACCGAACCAAGCAATTATAATTTGAAAGATTACTTATTCAATCATGTTATGAGTTTTTTAAGCTTAGTTTAATCTTGCTCATACATCCTCAACCTCAAATCATCAGAAACCACTGAAATAAAGGGTACAACTTACTCTCACTCAATTTTTTTTTAAAA